>JAHPZR010010651.1:20000-25000 GCA_019787425.1 Platygyra sinensis | reverse complement strand
TGTTATGAAAATATTTCCTGCCTTATCTCATCGAGATACGGATCAACTTTTATAAATGCCGCCGCCCCGAGATAGTTCGTAGTTGTGTACGGCCGGTATAACATATTTTCTGAAGCCTCCAAGTTATTTCCTTTCAGTCTGTGAGGATAAATACGTGGATATTCGCCTCACAGACACCTGAAGGAAAATATATTTATACTTAATGTACATTTTAATGCACCTCTGTATCAATGGTTACGAGTTGCCTTGTGTTTAATAAATCAATAGGTCCTAAGATCTCGTTTTCTATTAGGGGGAAAGAAGGCCAAAGACAGATGTGTTTCATGTTTCCCCAATTGCTCGCAACGGAAAGGAGCTGGGACTACCTCAGCGGGTGCATCTCAACTAAAATTAATGGCCAGCAATTTCACAAAGTCTTCCAGTGCCATAACTGTATAGATCAAAATTGAAACAAAACAACCAAACAGCTTGAACACCATATATACATATTTTTACTCTCAGTTTTTCAAATTGCAACGTCTATGCATTATATCGAGGTTTGCTGGCTTTTTCTTTTGCGTTATATATTTTAAAATACTATTAATACGCGAATCGCTGTAGAGTATTCTGTTATATCGCGTTTCCTATTCTTATGATAGTAAAGTGAAAAAAAAACTAGTTAATAAACTAGAACTAAGGAGCTTCACCGGATTAAGGCTATAATGACAAAGGATTTAATCTAAATAATAATAATTACATTTTCGACTTACGAGCGGAAGAAATTTTTTCGATGCTACAATTAACTTGAAAGGCCACCATGTTCCCTTTGAGAAATGCATCTCAAAGACGACTTCCTCACTCTTTGCTGCCTTCATCGCTTGCATCATTTGAACCCTGACGTTACACTGGGGGGGATCATGGATTCTGATGAGATCGAACACTTGTAAATACGAAATATGCCGCAGCAGCTAAGGGATATCACCAGCAGTCCTAGCAGCTTGAAAACTGCGCTAGCCCAGGGTCATTATGGCGGGGACATCGAATAAGGCAAAGGGTGGAAAGCACTCAATCACCATGAAACAAACTAAACGATGCAACTCGTTTCTTCTTCTCCGTGACGAAGCTGTTTGATATCTTAGTATGAAGATAACACGGCGAGACGTCTGTCTGAAAGCGATGGCGGCAATCGGTAAAAAATGACACACCATAACAGAGAATATGCAGTGAAAAAAAAGCGAAAAAACACTGAACTAAAAACAGAAGACAAGTAGGGCGACCGAAGGTCGAAGTTTTCTTTTTTGCCATGTTGGCAAGTCACAGCGAGAATAGCAGTAAACGCCGGGTTGACGCAGATCCATGACAAGGTTCGGGAGAAGGCTAATGGCTTTAAAACATACGGTCGTATAAGTGGCGGGGATGGACAAGGTTTCTACATGGCGTGAATGACAAGGGATTTCCGAATCGCCATGAATAGACGAGAGCAAGGTGTATGCACACAAAGGCTAGTAAACAAGACGCTGGCTGAAACTGAACGATTACGAGTTATTCCTCTATTTTTCCTTGCAGAAGGAAAAGATCCATGTTTGGATCTGGTGGATATAGAATACTGGTCAGTGGCCTTTAAGGCACGCGTGCCTTGTTGTGATGACTTATGAAGCGCTACATGTAGTCTCAGTGTTGTTGAAGGTAAATAGACAGTCAATCATAGAATCATAAAACCATCCTTTTTTACTACAATGACTTATAAAATTGAAACGAGCTTATTCATTGGTCATTTAAACATTTCTGTTAAGGCTGGAAGAAAACTGTCAGTACTTTCCAAATCGGAAGCAGTGAACTTAATTGTTTCTGAAAGCAGCTGCTATAATAAGGTTGAAAAATTCTGTCTATTAACAATTATGACCCGTTAGCCCGAAAGGGCTACGGGTCAATAGCCCATGAGGCAAGCCGAATGGGCTATTGACCCGTGGCCCTTGAGGGCGAAGGGTCTAATTGTTTTAGTATCACCCAACTAGTCGGACAGAAAAGGCAGTAATAAAGTTAGCGAATGCAAGTTGAAGAAATATTTATTTGGGGGAAAAACGAAAGAAAAACCGGCGAATTTCGCTACTCGATGACTATTACTATTAGACCACTAGTAGCGTAGCCAATCAAAATGCAGGATTTGCATTAGACCACTAGTTGGGTGATACTAATTTTATTTTATATCGACCAAGCTGTGGAATGGTTAAGTAATGTGTTGCATCTTTTGGATTTTTTTTTGTCCTTTACATCTTGTCCACTATATAACGATGTTTGCTTAGGACAATCAGTAGCTTACTCATCTAGTGTTCTATATAAAAGTTCTATTTTAAGTCCTTCGTTTTCTAACGAGCGAAATAGTCTATTTGCTGAAATAGCGAATAGTCAGTGATGCGATAGTCGACTGAAGGTTGCGCCTCGTTGACTAATTTAACACATAGAGCGTTTCTGTGGAGGAAACTATCGGCTGATAGTTGCCCCCGCGGACATTTGCATGTTCTTAATGAACAACAATATGTGCCCGAGAAGCGGATGCTTCGAGGGCAAATATGCTAGTTTTAAAGACACTCAAATTCCAAGGGGCGACTATGGCAGACGCGATAGTTCCGAGACATAAACATCTCTATTGCCTTTATTGTTCACACACCTAAATTTTCTTCCGCACGCTAGTTCAAAAATCAATTAGACTTCATTGAATTAGTTTTCAAGATTTCGAGTACGCAAGCCGTGAAAGCCAAATATAAAATTCGAGAAAGAAAGGCAGACAAAAATCTTATACTAATTTAGCTATTTATTTTTACGATACTCGGCTTGTTTACAGCAAAATTTCGCAACGACGACTTACTATCTATCCGTGTATTATTCGGCGGAACGGGCACTATTAAAGACAATAGAGGGTTATGTCTCGGAACATCGGTCTGATAGTGGCCCCTTGGAAATTTGATGTTCTTAAAACTAGCAAATATTTGCCCTCGAAGCTTCGCTTCTCGGGTCAAATATTGTGTTTAAGCAGCATCAACTTTCCGCGGGGCACCTCTCAGGCCGATAGTTTCCTCGACAGAACACTCTATTGTTTAAATAGTGCCTCGTCCGCCAGAAAATACCCGGATAGATAGTAGATCCGTCCGTGGAAATTTGGCTATTATAAAAATACCACAGCGCGGTGTTCGGTAAAAATAAATTAGCTACAATTGTATTAAGGAGTTTTTGTTCTGCTTGTCTCTTTTTCGAATTTTATATTTGGCTTTTCCCGGCTTTCGTCCTCGGGGGGGGAATAATTCTTGAGAAATAATTCAATGGGAAGTCTGAATTGATTTTTGAACTAGCGTGCGGAAGAAAATTTAGTGGTGAACAATAAGGACGAATAGAGTGTTTTATGTCTCAGGAACTAGTGCGGTCTTGATTAGTCGCCCTGCTTGGAAATTTGATGTTGCTTAAAACTAGCATATTTGCCCTGCGAAGCTTCGCTTCTCGGGCTAAATCTTTGTTTTAAGAACATCAAATTTCACCAGCGGGGCAACTATCAGCGCGATAGTTCCTCCACAGAAACGCTCTATTGTTTAAATAGTCAACGAGGCGCAACCTAGTCGATCTAGTCGCTCACTGACTAATTCGCTATTTCAGCAAATAGACTTTCGCTCTGTAGAAAACGAAGACTTAAATAGAACTTTTAATAGAACACAGCTGAGTACGCTACTGATTGTCCTAAGTCAAACACGTTTATATAGTGACAGCGTGTAAAGGGATCGAAAAAAAAATTCCAAAAAGATGCAACAGAACATTATCTTAACGCATTCACAGCTTGTTGTCGATAAAATAAATTAGTATCACCCCAACTATGTGGTCCTAATGCAAATCCTGCATTTTGATTGGCTACGCTACTAGTGGTCTAATGGTAATAGTCATCGAGTAGCGAAATTCGCGGTTTTCTTTCGTTTTTTCCCCCAAATAAATATTTCTTCAACTTGCATTCGCTAACTTTATTACTGCCTTTTCTGTCCGACTAGTTTGGTGATACTAAAAACAATTAGACCCTTCGCCCTCAAGGGCCACGGGTCAATAGCCCATTCGGCTTCGCCTCATGGGCTATTGACCCGTAGCCGTTTCGGGCTACGGGTCTAATTTGTTAATTAGACAAGAATTTTCAACCTTTTATAGCAGCTGCTTTCAGAAAACAATTAAGTTACTGCTTCCGATTTTGGGAAGAGTACTGCAGCAGTTTTTCTTCGAGCGCTTAACATGGAAAAATGTTTAAATGACCACTGAATAAGCTCTGTTTCAATCTTATAACGTCATTGTGTACACAAGATGGTTTATAATGATTCTATGATTGACTGTCTATTTACCTTCAAAAACACACTGAGCTAGCATGTAGGGCTTCATACGTCATGCACAACAAGAGCGACGGTGCGCTTAAAGGCGCCTGACCAGTCTTCTAAATCCACCAGACCAGAACATGATCTTTTTCCTTCTGCAAGGAAAAATTAGAGGAATTAACTGTAATCGTTTCAGTTTTCAGCCAGGCGTTTGTTTACTGGCTTTGTGTGCTACACTTGCTCTCCGCTTTCATGGCGACCTTTCGGACAATCCTCCTTGTCATTCACGCCATGTGGAAAGCCTTGTCCCTACCCGCCACTATGACGACCGATTGTTTTATTAAGCCTTGGCCTTCTCCCGACCTTGTTCATTGGCTGCTTGCGTTCACCCGCGTTTACTGCTAGTCTCGCTGGGGGGGACCTTGCCACTGGCGAACAAAGAGAAACTTGCGACTCTCTGGTCGCCTCGGATCTCTTTTTTCTGTTTTAGTCTCAGTGTTCGGCTGCATATCTCTTAGGTGTGTCCATTGTTTTAACGATTGCCGCCCTCGCTTTAGACGAGACTTCTCGCTCGGTCTTCATCTAAGATATCAACAGCTCGTCACGGAGAAACGAGTTGCTATCGTTTTAGTTTGTTTATGGCTGATGATGGCCTTTCCACCCTTGCGCTCATGTCGATTCCGG
>JAHPZR010010651.1:0-15000 GCA_019787425.1 Platygyra sinensis | reverse complement strand
GCGAAAGAAAATTTAGTGGTGAACAGTAAAGATAATAGAGTGTTTAGTCTCGGTACTATCGGTCTGATAGTTGCCCTTTGGAAATTTGATGTTCTTAAAACTAGCTTTTCGAGCACAAATATTTGTTTTAAGAACATCAAATTTCCGTGGGGAAAGTTTCAGCTGATAGTTCCTTGACAGAAACACTCTATTGTTCTACTAGTATACTAATGCAAATGCTGCAATCTGATTGGCTGAGCCACTCGTATACTAGTAGTATGGGGCGCACCACGGTTTCCCCTTTTTTGCTGTGCTATCGCTGTGGAATAAATTAACTTGATCTAAAATTGCTGTGGAATACATTAACGGGAGTGATGTCATAAGTTATTGACTCGTAACGGTATTCGTAAATAAATTGCTGTGGAATACATTAACATGTTCTGGTCATTACTGCTGTGGTTTCTCATTAACTGGTTTATCCGGACTAACCAGTCCCAAAAACTGGTTTCTGCACAATTCCGCATTGAACTCGCCTGGACTTGCCCCATTGTTTTCACAAAACCTTCAACACTGATTGGTTATTTAAAAATCTATTTTTACGAATACCGTTACGAGTCAATAACTTATGACATCACTCCCGTTAATGTATTCCACAGCAATTTTAGATCAAGTTAATTTATTCCACAGCGATAGCACAGCAAAAAAGGGGAAACCGTGGTGCGCCCCATACTACTAGTATACGAGTGGCTCAGCCAATCAGATTGCAGCATTTGCATTAGTATACTAGTAGAACAATAGAGTGTTTCTGTCAAGGAACTATCAGCTGAAACTTTCCCCACGGAAATTTGATGTTCTTAAAACAAATATTTGTGCTCGAAAAGCTAGTTTTAAGAACATCAAATTTCCAAAGGGCAACTATCAGACCGATAGTACCGAGACTAAACACTCTATTATCTTTACTGTTCACCACTAAATTTTCTTTCGCGAACCAAAACAAAAATCATATTGAATTATTTTCAACTTTTTAGATGAAAGCCGTTAAAGTCAAATGTGAAATTTGAAAAAGAAAACAGACAAAACCCCCTTAATAGAATTTCAATTGTTTATTTTCTACAAACCCACTTGTTAACAAAAAATTTTCACGGACGGGAACTATCCAACCGGGTATTTTCCTGGGAGGGGCACTTTGGGCTGGTGGATGAACACTTTTGCGTCACGTGATCAATTTAAATCAATACGAATTCACTTATTTCCAGGATTGAACGCAAGTATTGTTGAATAAGTACTTCATAATTGGGACGGTTATTAGACATTTTCATATTACTTCATATTTGACAGAATTGTGTGTGTTTCGGTGACTTTTTACCAATGAGGACACTCTGTGATGCTTATCATAAGGAATTCGAATCTCATTAGCGTTCAATCCTAGACATAGCTGTACGAATTGGAGAAAATTTAGTGTTGACCGTAACAGCCCTCTTAGTTCACCACTTAATTTTCTCTTGTCGTCATTAGTCAAAAGTGATCACGTGTACGATCTCGCACGGGCTCTATCTGTCATTATAGTTCACCCACACAATTTTCCATTGTCGTCATTGTCAAAACAGATCACATGGTACGATCTCGCGTGGGCACTATCGTCATTAGTAGAATTCTACAAGTATACTAAATGCAAATACTGCAATCTGATTGGCTGAGCTACTCATACAATCAGCCATTAGAGTACTGTGGTTGCCGGTTGTCCACGAAACGCAGGGCTTGAGACTAACGGTAGCCAACTAGCCACAGACTAGTAAAAATTCCATTTTTTTAAATTCCTGAGAAGACTATTAAAAGAAGTACATTTACTGACAGTATGGGCGTAAACAACTGCAAATTTGCCAAGGACAGTTCGATACGTGCAGCTTTGTTTAAGGTAATTGCCCTGAAATAAAACTGATGTCACAATAGATTTTTGTTCAAACTTTGCCCACTGAATATTTATCATATGCGAACTTCAATTTTGAAATAAAAAAGGGGGGTGCCCATACTCATTAAGGAGCACTGTGGCATTGAAAATGACCCATTTTGGCATTATTTAATGCTTATTACAAGAACGCATTCCCAGTAATAATTGTAAATTTTTGTGACCGAGACTCATGAGAAAACGCATTAAACTAGAGTCTATGCATTGTATCGGACACAAATAAACTTTTTAAGTTTGATTTAGACAGAAAGCTGAATTCTTGATTACAATTTCAACCAAATTTCTTGACATGGTTACCATAGGGCAAAATAGAAAGACCACAGTTTACTTCCTCTTTTCGTTATTTATTCAATTATCAGCAATAGGAATCAGATCAGTCTTTCCTTAAGCAAAGTTTACAATAAGTTGATTACAATGGCTGAAAAAAAAGTTGGGGTGCCCGTGCTCGTTGGTGAGCTATAGCCATTTTCCAACTGACAGCGCTCAATATCAAGGCAAATCCGCAATGTTTTCAATATGCGTGTGCACGCGGGCGTGCTAAATGACGCCATAAAATATGCGCAGAAAGGATGCGCAGTGCAATTGTGAGGAATAACCTTAAGGGTAAAGTGCAATAATGCAAGGGAAAATCATTGGAAACAGTTTATTTGCCTTAATTTCAGTTAGAATTCTACTAAAACAATTAGATTATTCGCTCTCGATTTCTATGAGGCAATAGTTGATTCAGCCTTTGGCCTCTTCAACTATCACATCTTATAGTTCACCACTAAATTTTCTCTGATTCTTATTGGCTTAAATTGATCATGTGACGCGATAGTGTTCATCTGCGGAGGGCCACTATCAGCCCATAGTGCCTGTCCGCCGAAAATACCCGGATGGATAGTAGTCGTCGGTGAAAATTTTGCTGTAAACAAGTGGGTTTCATAGAAAATAAATAACTGAAATTGTATTAAGGATTTTTGTCTGTTTTCTTATTCAAATTTTATCTTTGGCTTTCACGGCTTTCGTTTCAAAATCTTGAAAATGATTCAATAGAAGTCTAATTGATTTTTGAACTAGCACGCGGAAGAAAATTTAGTGGTGAACAATAAAGACAATAGAGTGTTTATGCCTCAGAACTATCGGTCTGATAGTTGCTATCGGTCTGAAAACTAGCATATTTGCCCTCGAAGCTTCGCTTCTCGGGCAAATATTTGTTTTAAGAACATCAAATTTCTGCGGGGCAACTATCAGCCGATAGTTCCTCGACAGAAACACTCTATTGTTTAAATAGAAATCTCGAGCTCATAATCTAATTGATAATCAGGGCTGAAGTACCCTGTAGCGTTGATCTACAAACATGTAACATACTTGTTACTTTTGAGTGAATTGTGTCAACTTTCGGCAAGTTCACTAAGAACATCAAGGGTCCATCAAGCTTCCCCAACCATAGCAGGTGTTACGGGTTACAGCCCTTATTGACATCCCTGCACACTACATTTATCACTGCAACACTAGCTACAGCTCAATACAAGGATAAAGATGTTTCAATTCAGTCATCTTTGACTGCCTATTAGTTAACACCAAAGAAACAAGTAAAAGAACTTACTGTATTTCCTAAATTACGGAGACCAACTAAGCCATCAGAGCTGCTTCTACCAGTAGGCTAAAAAACAAAACAAGAGGAGAGACAACTAATTAACTAAAGATTGACTAATTACAGTGATAGAATATTATTGTTATTGTTTCAAGGATGAAAGATTCACCATGTACCATTATACCACTGATAAAATAAAATTCGAAAGAGTTTGCAGAGCTTGCGCAAAATTAATGTGACATCGTACCCGTCTACTTCTTGAATGCAAGTTCCGTTTAGCCAACAAAATCCATAGCAGGCAGAAATAAACTCCCAATGTAAAAAGAAATCCACCTTCAAAAGCCACTGTTTACCAGTATCTGAGCTACAGCTTGATACATCAACATTCCTTCGACTTAACAAAATGCTGTTCACATCACCAAATATACATAATTAACTGTACATGTATTCTCTCACTGTTTTTTCACTAAATTATGAGCACATGATTTTGTTCCTCAGTTAGTATTCAAAGACCTGCCTTTACCCAAAGCTGTACCATGCAATTTACCTATTAAAGCAAAGTGCAAATTGCAGGCTTAATTTTGCTTGTGGTTATTATTTTATGGACACAAACCCTAATGGTTTGTTTTATCAAATAATCTATTTTTGACTATAGTACCTGTTAATGGAAATTGGCAAAAGTCCATTGAATTTTTTTGCATGTATTAAAGTATAAAAATTGGTTAATATTAAAACTACACAGAATGGATTTTCCACTTGATAGAAACTAGTAAAAATAACATTTTCCTTGAGAAGTTCTAAGCAAGTTAAAATAAAAGATGAAAATCTGACTAATAATAAATAATTATTCACCACAAAAAGACTGTTTTTTATAACAAGTGGTAGTAAGAATCTTTAAATTAAAACCCACTAAGAAAGGTTTCATAGATGTGCACAGTGCATTTGGACAACAGGTTATTAAATTAAATACTGTCAGCATTCATTAAAAGAACAAAATCCCACTGGCTGCTGGAAGCTTTTCAACAATTTGTCATTTGTTGGTAATCTATTGGAATTAATTAATAGTAACAATAATAGTTCATTATTTGCCTGAGGTGCTTTAGAAAACTAAAATTAAAAATTGAAAATAACAAAACCTGAAATACCAGGTCAGAATTAAAAATTAAAAACATGATAATACTGTTTGGTTATGGTCCAAATATGACTTGTTATCATTTACCTTTAGTTAGTGCCCATATTGTCAAAATTTTTATTTTTCCATCTGATCCTATATTTTATGCAATGATTTTTGGGGAAAAATTTTTCAATTGGATAAAAAACGATTTTTTTTTATGAATTTTTAAAATCCTGAATATGCTATTTTCTTGCGGTTGACCCGTACCACCGATCGCAAGATCAACTCGCTCAGAGTGGTGACGTAGATTCAGGAATGTGTGACTTCAGGCTTGATTTATCTCGCTTATTTACCTCCGTAAATTTAGCTTTGTAGTTCATGCAAAATCCTCCTTTCCAGAATTTTGTATGAACTACTAAGTTAAATGTAAAACAAGCGAGATGACCAAGCCACGTGTTCCTTAATCTACATGTATGTCACAACTCATTCCAAACTAAGGGAAGACTGGTGCGAATGGTGGACCAAAATGGTGGAAAATTTGAACATTTTAAAACTTCTAAAAAAGGGGCATTTTATCCAAATCAAATTTTTTCGCAGAAGTTCATTGGGTGATATATAGAATCAGTTAAGAAAATAAGAAATTTTGACCACATGGGCACTTTAAAAAGTAATTTAAAATATACATGCACCTGAAGTTATATCTATTCAGCCTTCAAAAAATCACAAAATGTAATGAGAAGTGATGGTGATAACTCAAATAAATTTTTAGTGGGGATGTAAATGTTACTGTCATCTTATTGCATAAATCAGAGGTGAGCCTCCAAATGTGGGCTTCCAAAACAATTATCCTTTCTGTCATCACAAAAGGCTTGTTGTTTGATCCACCCCTTCACCATGGAAAATCCATTTCAGCTTAAGGCACTTGGTATTGCATTGCGCATCCCTACAGCGCACGATTTTCATGTCATTAGCATGCGCAAATGAGCGCATGGTTGAGCACGTGCACATACATAACATAAGAGATTTCCCTGGGGCTAAGCTCAACAGAGAAATAAATGCTTGTTTTCCGTGAAACAAGCAGGGTGACCTAAACTTTTTGTTTCATAATTTCAATGAAAACAGTATCCGCAATAACTGAGAAAAAATTAGCAGAAATCTGTGGCTACTTTTTTGGCAAATGACTTTCCACAGCCTGGAAAGATATAACGGGCCAAAAAGCGCATGTCCAAATTATGTTTGTCTTAAGAGGTAGAAAAATGCAGGGTATTTGAAGACATTTTTTTATGATGTAGATGAATAACCAACCAAAAAAAGACAAACTCTGTGTGATATAACATATGATTCTGCATTGAAAAATAAACATGCTTATTTGCTGCACACTGAGATTACCAAAAGTCACCTAAATAGTAAATAACCATACTTGTTAGCATTGTGACACGAAAACAAGCACAGTGACCCCTCTTTTTATTACGTTTTTAATAACTCCTTGTCCTGCAAGAACAGCACGTTAAGTTTCATCAGAAATCTATGGTGGGTTCTTTCTCTAGGGAATCACTTTAAAACTTTTTGGTTTTGTGACACCCACTGACTGACTCAAAATTTCCAATAAACTTTTCTTCACAGGGTGCGTATAGATCATGTTTCTAGAATATTAGCACAATGAAACTCAACTGTACTGTCTGGTGATTCACTGTTAAAAAATTTTCCACTCATGAGAGCAAAGTTAATTTTTTAGTCCACCCACAAAGGTTGGCCAGTAAAATCTTTATCACTAGCAAACTGGTGAGACCACTAGCAAATTCTTCCTAAATGTTTGGGAGACAGGGATGATTGTAACTCGCAAACGATTGCTGGTCAATATTTTTCTCACTCGCAACTTATCAAAATCACTCACATTTTGCGAGTTTGCTAGTGTTATTTTCGAGCCCTGCATGAACACAAAACATCAAATAATCATCTGCACAAAATATTATAATCATTATCTTTGGTGGTCACTATTTCATTATTGGACTTCTTAGCAACGATGAACAGTGTCTAAAAAATTCATACAACTTGAAGACCCAGTGACAATTTAGGAAAAATAGGCAGTCTTTGACTGCATGTGCCTAGTGATATGAAAACTAGTATCATCTGCAATGACTACATGATACAACAACAACAACAAGAAACTTTATTGTAAAATAAGTATCAACTGTAACAATTCATAATCATGTCTTTCTCAGCGCGGAGGAATGTTTATTTGGTGGAATTTTGAATAATTATCGGCTTATCAGATACCATGAGCTTGATTCTGTTTTCATTTTTGTGTCTCTTGTAGCCCGTCGAGATAATTTTTTCGTCTAAATCATTTAAGAATAGTTCGAAAAAGATGTTCCCATTCAACTTTCAGCTTCTAGGTTATAATTCTGGGTGTTGACCAAAACGTCGGGTTGTGTAATATTCAAAGTTTTTCGGTTGCTCACAAGTATTGACAGATGGGTAACAAAAAATTCTAATTAGTGCTGGTTTTTGTTCGATTTCGCGGAAATTTCAACACGATGAAGCTGGAATGTTAAGGAATAGATTTTACTTTTGCCGATGTTTGGAGCCAATTAACGGAGAAGTTATATATCGCGAAGTGTTTGGCGTGATGGTGCAATCGGATATTTTTGTTTACTCAGAAGCAAAAACTATTGTGGTCGAAAAAGGTCATTTCAACGACCTTTCAAACGAATATAAACTTACATATTTGCCGAAATGAGTTTGTAGTTAAAAAAGGGTTTTTTGACCAGCGCTGTGATTTGAATTTTTTTCCCGCGAAAATGCCCCGTTGCAGTTGAGTTAAATCTTAAAACACAGGAAACTTACCAACGTCGTTGAAGCAACGCGCAACGTGAGCACATGGAGCGATCGTAGCAAAAAGTTGCCATCTACGTCATGTCTTTTCGGGATAAGAAAATCAAACGAACCTTGCTCGACAGTGGTCTTGAGTTGTTGGCCAAAGAATACGAGAAAAACCCGAGTTGCGGACACACACGTGTGCACAATAACATGGTGCCTTGAGTTCTACGAGCACTAGGCACAAAAACCCGTGTTACGGACAAAGACGTATACACGATAACATGGTGCTTTGAGCTCTATGAGCACTAGGCCTCCACGTGTACTAGGCACAAAAAGTGAAGGGGGACACTTCATGAAATATTACACGAACGGCAAGTGTTACGGACACACACGTATGCACGATAACATAGTGCCTTGAGCTCTACGAGCACTAGGCACAAAAATACAAACTGCAAATGCACTATGTGACACAGAGTTTCAGAGTTTTTACCATAAAGATTTATTTATTTGCCATCAAATTTCCTTCACAAAAAGAAATAGAAACTTAATGAGAAATTCAGCATCATGTTTGCCACATAGAGCTGTATTGTACCAGGACTGGTGTTGAAAAGTTCACAGACAACGGAAAATTTATTCATTGATATATCAAAAATGTCCAAACAATGTCTCCTTGCATTTCAGAACATCGAGAAGAGAGTTGAAAATGAGCAGTTTAAATTTATAGTAAACTTCAAGGAAATGCAAGGAAACTCTGTCTTGTCGAGTATCTGATATACATGTACCATATTTCCTCGAATAATAGCCGGGGCGATTATTTATATTTTCGCACCAAAAGGGGGCGATTATTCAAGGGAAGGCGATTGTTTGAGAGAGGCTATCATTTCAAATATTTCTCACAGGAGGTCGCGCCCTAAATATTTTGCTTTATTATACCAAGCAATAAAGGAAAAAGTGAAACACATGAATAATAGAAAAAGGCGCTTTTGTAACCATTCAGTTGTGAACAATTAATTCATGAAAGCTTATTTGTTACCCAAGATGTCAGTTTTTAACTTGAGAGGAGGGGACAAGAGAAAGAGAAAATGGCGAGGGGGAGGGGGGCGATTATTCGAGGGAGGCAATTATTTTAAATATTTCTGTGAAAGGGGGGTGATTATTCAAGGGCGACATTTAATCGAGGGACGGCTATTATTCGAGGAAATACAGTAAGTATATCAAACATAAGCTAAAGTAAGGAGGCAAAGAAGAAATAAAATTAACCTGTAAATATCTATAGTGATTAAGATCAGATATTCCAACCGTCACGGTTATGATTTCCTTTGTATACATTTGATGAATTATCTTTAAGCTTCAGAGGTTATCAAGAACATTCAAATATGCAAAATTTCTATAAGCCCTTAGGACACTGTAATTTTGGCTGTGTAAAACATTTCTATATATTTATACTGTATTATACTAATATATTCTATCATAATTTATCCCCCGGCTGTCTATTATCCATGAGGTCAAGTTTCTAAAAATAATGGTTTAATGGCGCCCTTAAGGACGTTCGTGCGAAAATTTTCCCGTCAATAGAATTTTTTTAAATTTTTACTGCTGGCAGATGATGAGTTACTTGTGCCAGAAATGCAAAAAAAATTGGGGGTCACCGTCTTCGTTTCAGAGATAAAGCGTGTGGTAAACTATACTGATTTTGAAAAATTGTCCCATATAATTGAGCACAGTCCACCGGGGTTTATAGTTAAAAATATCGAAGATGAGTCAACAGAGGCAAACGGTCTTAGTCATATTTTGTACATAGAAGTGGGTCTGTTGCGTAAATAATTCGAAATTTTATTAACGTTTTCACAAAATTTAACCCTTTAAGAGCCATTTGAAACCGCTGCAAAGGTGCACGAAGAGCTAATAAGAACGGAATTCGATGGTGCATTTTGCCAAATATTCACACATCTACTCGATAGATTTTTTTCATTTTTTCCCTAAACGTAGAAAATCAGTAGAGAAAACAATCCATCGAAAAAAAATTGGGGTCACCGTACGTCCAAGATCGTTATTATTATTATTTTGTTTTATTATTATTGTTGTACGTTGTTGTTGTTTTTTTGGATGTTTAGGAGTCTCGTTATTGGAACAATAGTTCTGTGAGATCTCTCCTGCCAAATTGTCCTTGGCGAAGTTTGTAAATAAATAAATAAAATAAATAAATAAAGCTCTAGCAATGGCCATCTGCCCTATCATTTGTTTATTTAATGACTTAGCGCGCGCGCTCATGCATGACGTGGCATGTGAATTTGCGTGCGCAGTAAGGATGCGCAGAAACAATTGGCGCGAACGTCCTTAAATAACACAGCATATGTAAACAATAGAATTAATTTAAGTATGTTTTAAAGGTTAATTGAATGTACTTGTTCAAAAATCAAAACATCATCTGAAACATCTTTGTACACGTTTAACGACAACAGAAAGATAGATAGTTTTAGATGGCAACCATTTTGTCTATCTTGACTTATTGTTGCTATATTGATGAAGAAATAAACCACACAATTAATTTTCTAGAACAAATACTTACCGAATTGGGAGAGGAAGAGTTCGAGGAACTGATGGACGAATTTCTAGCACACTTCATATCTGACCCAGGTAAAGCAGTTATGGTAGCTCTGTGCGTTTTGTCCACATCCCTGACACCGTAATTATTTTTTCCTGAGGTTTTATAAGCGTTGGATAAGTCTTTGTGTGAGGAATAAGATTGCACTGAAGATTGCAATTGCCCACCATAGTGCAGCGATTTTCTTTCTTGCTTTGGATCTTTATAGTCCAAATGAGTTGTCGATTTATAAATACTTGTACCACTACTTTTTGTATTGCTACCGCCATTTAGCGTTGCCTTGGTTCCTACATGATTCTGAGTGTACGAATGTCCTGTTCTGGAGTTAATAACACCATGCATATTTACAGACGGTTCCATAACATTTCTTCGTCTGTTTGAAGGAGACCGTAATAAATCGTTTGTTTCGTACTGGCGAGAATTCAGCTGTGAGAGTGATTTCGACTTACCACTCCTCAAATCCCCATATGCATAAGTGTTTCTAGTACTTGAACTGGCATAACCAGAGTCATTTGAAGTTTTTCTCCGAACTGTAGGTGAGTCCGTCATACCAGAAGATTTTTGATGTGTAGCTCTTGGAGCAGCAACATATTTTATCGTACCAATAGGTGTTCCGGATTTGTCCACAATAAACGGTTTATTCGACAGAGGGCCAGGCCCATGAGGCAAAGCCCGAGAACTGGAGGAATGCGCTTGTTTTGGCATTCTTGTTGAACCGTAAGTCGACGATGAACTTGTACCAACTGAACTAGTTCCATATGTACGACTCGGTTTCATAGCACCGGTCGAACCCAACGAAGTTAAGGAATTCCGATGCATTGCCAAAGTCATCTGTATATTAAAAAATGACGAATCGGCTTCAAAAGAAACTACATTATATTAGGTCGATTCCTTCAAGCACATTCGTCTGTTTGTGCTCGCCGCCATTGCCGCTTGATCACGTGACTTCTCTAACCTTTGAAGTTCGTTTGTGATGTCATAGCAACAAAACAAGGAGGCCGTGTAGAGAGAGCCTGGGAACGAAGTTGAACATTTGACGATTTTATTTCTTCGTTGACTGGTTGTGCGGTATAAATAATTTCGTATCGGGAAAATCTTATCTTTTTACATACACATGGTATTCTGGTAAAACTTAAAAAACTATTTGTTGGGACTTTCTCGCTTTTTATATCTCCCAAAGAGGGTGTTAGAAACGAGAGAAATATTTCATTATTTTGTTTCTCTCCGAAGACATAAAAATAAGAAATCCTGATTACAGGCTACGAGAAGCAATGAGAATCGTCTCTATTGTGTCTTTTGCTAATCATGGTTACCCAGAAAAAGAGAAAAAGGCTGTCACGCAATTAACTTGCGTGACAAAGTAAGTAGAAACTTGAAAAGTTAAATTTTTTGTACATTTTTCGTTATAGCTCTCATCTTTGGGAATTCCCCAAAATGTAGCTTACGACGTTGTAGCGAGCTGCCTTTGTCCTGCTTAAGAAATTCTGGAACTACTGCACTGGGAGTTTTTTTGACCTTCACGGGAAGTATGAAAAATGAAACTGGGAAAGTCCCTTTCGATATTCCTTTCAAGGGTGGTCAAGATATCTTAATGCTGATTGGCTAAAAATTGTCTAGTTAAAAATATGCCTTACTGCATCCTGTGTTGAATCGGGGGACAAACTAACTGTGCTACGTTTTATATGTGGCTACTGGCACATTGACTAAAGCGACATTTTAGTGCTAAAAAATGGTGAGTGCAGCAAGTGTAGGAACAGCTTTGGATAAAAGATACCAAATGGAAATTGCCGCGGTGAATTTTAGTAGTAATGGACAGATTCTCACTTCCGCTCTGCTCCCAAACTTTGATGATTCTGTTCAAGCGAACAAAGATCTGATCAAGAGAAAGCTAACCGCCAGAGTTTCCCCGATGACACGAAAAACACAAGAAGCTTGTGATCCGAGTATTCATGGGCTTGTTGCTGGTCCAAAGAGTTCTCATCGCTCGCACAGCGCTAGTAACAAGAAAAAACTTAACGTTAGTTCGACTGCACCTTCAGTGCCTAGAGGTAAACAGAAACTAACAGAGAAGCGAAAATCTGCAGCTACAAATGTTATTATTCCTGCTAAATCTGGCAATACCAGTGTCAATACAAATACCTTTCTTAACACACAAGACGAGCCTGTTTCTAAACGACCTCGAACAATTTTGCCACGCACAATGCAAGGTAAGAAATTAAAATTTTGTATGCGTAAGCAATATTTAATATGTATGCTTGAAACAATATTTGTAAATATATTTATTCTCGTATTTTCTCTATCTCTTAAGCGAAAGCTTGGCCACTAATTCCTGAAATAAGAGTAGACGACCGAAATATCGAGCATTCGATATGTTTTTAATACATTGATGGCGAAACGAAATGAGCCATATATTACTCTTTAACGTACTCGCATCACGATAAAATCTATAGATATTGTCGTTCGTATGAAATTTTGGGTCAAGAGTAGGAGTTTTGTTTTACACCTAAGAAAAGAAAGAAAACTTTCACTTTTCAGACATAAACTTGGTTTAATAATTTGATGACGTGATTTATATATTTGGACCAGTGGACGCGCGTTCAGACATGTTTAATAATTCAAGTGCGACGAAATTTATAATTGCTAATTTGGGACAGATTTATCTTTTGCTTGTAGCAATACTCCATAAGTCATTTTTTTTAATACTTGGGTCAAAACTTGCAAACGGGTATGTCCCATTTTTACGTAAGATGATTTTTTTTTTTCCCCACGTGCTTTCAAGTTCCTCATCCGGGAAGTCCCTAATATACACACTGTAACCTCGAAACGAAACCACTAAATTGTCTGGCAGAGGACGCTTCCGGTGGTCGTGTTGATTTAAAAGCGTTTCACTTCCGGTTAAATAAAGTACCTTTAAGGTAGCGTCCAAACGGGAGCTATCTGGGGAATATTTACTAACAGGCTTCTCAGCAAGCTGTGCACATGTGCCACAGTCACCCCAGGGTCATTTTGTATGTAGACTGTATGAGAATGCTAGGAGCTAAAAGTTCAAAAGATTTGATCTTAAAATAGTTAAGATACAGGTTCCTTTCAGTTAACAATGACAAGTTTACTTAATGTGATTTAGTTCCAGAACCAGAATTACCGAGAACGCCCATCAGTCCTGAACCCAAGTTAATGAGTGATAATGTGGCAACAATGAGTCTCTTGTCAGCTTCTGAATGTCACCTAGCTGCACTTCAGGATGAAGATGGCGATACGTAAGTAATATTGACAAGCTTTATCATACTACCTGCAAAAAATTGTCTATTGAAGGAGGGGTACAGTGGGGCAGGGTGGATGGGGGGTGGGTTAGAATGGGGTTGGGTGAGGTGGGTTGGCCCAGGATTGGGGTCATGTGGATTGGGATGGAAAAGATAGGTCAAAAAGAAAGAAAGCAAGAAAGTGAAAGGAACAAAAAGGGAAGAATAAAACAAAGAAAAGAAAAACAAGAAAAAAATAAAGGACTTCTCACTGAAAATTGGAAACTGTTTATATGAACTTTTTTCAACATTCAAATTTTGCAACTTGTTTTACAAAAATATTAAATTTTTAAATTTTTTGAAGCAATTGTGTGGTTCCAGAAAATATCCATACCCACTCTGAGGGGGGTTATTGGAAGTTCCATGGTAGAGGGGGTCTCAAAAAACCCCAATTTTTTTAAAGTGTGAACAATATAATTTGGAATTTCCAGAGGGATGGTTAAGCTCAAACCAAAACCCTCAATGGGAGGGACAATTGGATGTTTTCTGGAACAAGGCATAGTTGACCTGAAGAAACTAATAAACTCTGTTTTTATTTTCTTATAGGCCACTTCACATAGCGATTGCACATGGAAACACACCGCTTGTAGAATATCTTATCAACCTCATGTCATGTTTAACTCTGGATATATACAACAACCTCAAGCAAACACCATTACATCTTGCAGTCATAACAGAACAAACCTCACATTGTAGGAAAGCTTACAACTGCGGGTGCAAATGTAAACTTGCCAGATCGTAATGGACAAACACCAACTCACCTGGCTTGCCAGAGATCAAGTATTGAATGTATGAAAGAACTTTTTAAGGGGCAAATCTTGTTGACCTGAGTTACGAACTTTAATGGGTTTACCCCTCTCATGAAGCTGTCTTTGCAAGTTTGTCCTGAGGCTGTCAGGTGCTTGGTTAACCATGGAGCAAATGTAAATTGCAAGGTACTAGTGTTCAACAGCAAAATTCTCCATAAACACAAGCCTTGTTTTTACCATTACTCAGCACAGAGTGTCATGCACTCTTTACAAAGCATGACTGTTTTATTTGTTTTTTCTGTAGGATGGTAAAAGTGGCCGTACTCCTCTACATCACGCAGTAGAAGCACAAAACATTGAGGTGATTCAAGAATTACTTGATTGTGTCGTGCTAATGCTAGCGAGGGCGCATTCTCGGGAAACACTCCACTACCAAGTAGCAAGCAGTCGGGGCATGCAGAATGTTTAGGCTATTACTTGAATCAGCTTCAGGCATCATTAGACCAACAAGTGGCAAAAGTAAGGAGGTAAGATTGCTAAACAATAAATGTTGCAAACTAAATCATTATAAGATATACCATAGTCGCAAGTGACACCGTGTGTAATGCATGAAGGAAATGATTAATGCATATCAGGGTAGCTATATCTCTGCACAATTGCTGGCCAATGATTCGCAATAATAAAGAGCAGGTTTGTTCTCTTAGAGTGTTCAGCCTATAAAGGTCGACAGCAGGAGATTCTGCAGTTAACTTTCAAGGTATTTGGCCAAATAGTCCAATACATGTTATAGTTTGAGAATTGATACCTCATAGGGGTGAAAAAATTCAAGCCACGCCCACAAACACGATCTTGGTACTTTTACTTGGGGTAAATTTAAAACTGTCCAATCAGC
>JAHPZR010010650.1:0-20000 GCA_019787425.1 Platygyra sinensis | reverse complement strand
TCTTCTTGTTCCACGAGATCTAGTACACGCTGTGATGTTTGATCTTGATGAGGAGGGACTTGCAGCAAGATGCCCAATCAGAAAGAAGGGAAAGCCTAAAGGGCATTTCACAACAAAGGGGGTAAACTGGGTATGTTCACTTGATGGACACGACAAACTCATGGGTTACAGAAATAGTACTTTTCCATTAGCAGTGTATGGATGCATTGACACAGCTAGCCGTAAGCTCCTTTGGTTAAGAGTGTGGGTCACAAACTCCAATCCAAAGGTTGTTGGGAGATGGTATCTTGAATATCTGTATGAAAGTAGGGTTATGCCCTCCATTTTGAGGCTGGATAAAGGAACAGAAACAGGGGTCATTACAACGATGCATGCATTTCTAAGGCAATCTCATGGTGACATGGACCCATGTGACACAGTGATATATGGCCCTTCAACATCAAACCAGGTACTATCCAAACTACCAGTACTTAATACTTAATACTGCAAGCCTGAAAATTAAAATGCAGATAGGGCACTCAAGCTTTTGCTGTACTTCAGAGTGCATATACTCGTGTACACATATTTATCATTAATATATTGACAGTGCTGTGAGGCCACACCTGATCATGACTTTGAGGTGTTGTATGGTTTCAATATTTGGGTAGTTTAAGGTTTAGTAGCTATCAGTGGTCAATCAAAACTTCAGGCATGCTTACTGCGATATAGTCCAATGCATTCTTTTGCATTAATAAGTTACAGATTCTACACTAACTTGCTTTACCTTTTATCCGTGAGTTACAGTCTTCTTTTGTCACTACAGATAGAAAGATGGTGGCGAGAACTGCACGAAAGGCTCGAGAAATATTTCAAGGTGCAACTTCAAACACTTAAAGATTGTGGTAGTTATGACCCTACCAGTGAGACTGACAGGTTTGTTCAAAGTTAAATGAAAGATTGATGTGGGCTGAGTAACAGAGGCATTCTTTTTTATCAGTATTTCATAGCTCAAAGGAAGCAAAATATGATGTCAAATATCAATTCTGAGATAAAATAACTATTGAGAAATGAATTTAGGAATTCGAATGAATTTAATAATATATTTTACAATAGGCTCATTTTGGATGCATTTTAGCTGTATGCACCACCTTTATATTGTTCCTAAGTTCTCTTTGGAGTCAGCTAAATTCAAATCATAATGATAGATGTAGTAAGGACTGATCCTTTGTGCCTTTCATATTGCAATCTACAGAATGTTGTTGGCTTTCTTGATGATTCCTGTGATCCAGAAGCAATTGGATTCTTTTCGTCAAACTTTGTGGAACACCCACCGAATAAGAACCCAGAAAGACACTTTTCTTCCAGATGGGGTTCCTGAACATATCTATGAATTCCCTGAGAAATATGGTTTAGAGGATTGTGGTCAGTACTATTGCACCAGAATTGAATAGCACAAGCTGATAATTGCAAACCTTTTCCTTCTAACCGATCATGTATTCCATACTTTATGGTAACCACAATAATTACATGTCTACAGAATATTGAGTGTCCTGTTTGGGAGGGGTTCTGTAGTAGGTTAGGTAGAGTTCAAGTTCTTTTATAGTTAGTTTTACTAATTTGCTTTTACATCTTCAGACCAGCAATTTTAATTTTTAGAAATATCAACATATTACAAAGTAGCTAATACATTGCTCTAATTTTCAGGATGGCCCATTACAGAAGAGCAATTAGAGGATGTTGCAAAGTTTTCTGAAGTTTTAGAGACTGGCTCTGACTTCCTGGGAGAAGACATCAGAAAAGCATGTGAAGACATAATTCCTTTCCCTGAAAGGGTTGAGCCGACTGAATGCATGGAAGCCTTTGTGTTCTTAAAAAACAAGTTCCAAGCACCAACATAATTATGGAACTATTCATTTGGTTACCATAGATTGAAATTCATATGCCATAAAATTGCTATAAGTTTTATAATAACATTTCTATTAAAAGGACACCAACACAGCTCAACTCCTTTCAAGGCAACCTTAGTGACAGGACTAATGCATTAGTCATGGAATGGTAAAATTTCAACCCTTAACCAATTTAGTGTTTCTGTAGTTAAATGTGTCACAAAAAGAGAACTCTGATAAAAAGGTGGCACATGCTTAGAAGTGCTCTGAACATCAAGTCAAAAAGTTCATATATTTGGTTCATTGCAGTTATGAAAATCTTCCTTTGCCTTGTAAACATGGTTTGAAAAACTGAAGATTAGCATGTGGCATAATTAGCCCTATGCATGTAACACTAAAAGCAACTGTTTTTTCCTTAAATTTCCTTATGAAAAAGAACACAACTTAGGAACCCCAATAACAATGAACAAGAACCACAACCAACAACAATCCCTGAAGTAAAAACTTCTTTGAAATGTTCAAGCTAACTAACAAGCTGGAAGTACCTGAGTAACTTAACACAAGTAACTTAGCAATTGTGTCCATCACCACTGCCATAGTTCAAATAAAAATAATAACACTTATTATTATCATACATGTCCCTCAACTTCCCAACTTCTACAAACTATGTTGTCCCAGTTGATCACAATAATAATTGCACACATGTTCTTTAAAAAAAGTGCTGATGGCCTCTTTTGACAAGTTACCAGCTGTAAATAGGATTTCGTTGTCCTCATCATCCACAAGCTTCGCTGATGCTATTTCTGGATCGAAGAGCCTGTATCCACATCCTTGAATGTCTAATAGCATGAGCTCATGGTTTGACTTTTCATATGAATAGTGCGCTAGGCATTCAGCCTTTTCAGAAATGATTTTGTGCCCACAATAACAAAGCTTGCCATCATTGTTGATGTATTTGTCGAACTTTCCCTCCACGTATTCTTCCACGGTAACATACTCTTCACCTTTTTTTCCAAGATATATGTTACCATACTTTAGGGTAGGGCCAAATGATTCTTGCAAGTTGGCTTTCTCTATTTCTTGTCTTAACTGGTTGGCAAAGTTCTGGGCAAGGCAGTGCATTTGCACCACTTTTCTTGTGTGTGCCTCAACACTTTGCTTGGTTTCAGATATTACTTCCAAAGCATTTGTCGTGTACTCCTTAACGACCCAAGTGAAGGCAGACAGTTCCTTGTCGTTTGTGCGAGCCTTATATGCCCTTCGAAATGCTCCCTCACCAAGCAGATCTTTAGAGATATTGAATTCAACGGCTTTGGGAATAGTAGACCACCTCATTCTACTCAAGTCAAACTGATACAAATTAACAACCTCAGGGGACTCGACTACCTTTCCCAGTTTCAGCATTTGCGAAACGGAAATACTTTTTGGAGGTACAGGCTTATGCATAACTGCTTTCTTAGGACTGGGAACAGAGAATGCTCTTCGCTTGACTTCTGTGTAGGACACACTGCTTTCATATTGCCTCTTTCTGGTGCTTCGCTCTTCCACCTGGGAAGAAATCGAGCTATCCTCCACATTTAACCGGGAAGCACGTGCACACGAACGATCACTGATAAACCTTACATATATGAGTTTCAGGTCTGGGACTTGCTTGATATTACAGCAGGACGGCCCCTGCTCCCCCGCCAACACGTCACAGACTACATTACGCCCTGTTTGTGGTGCAAAGTGCTTTAAACAAGCGTCCTTAATCTTTTCAATCGTCAACTCGTCGTCGTCAAATCCTACTTTAACGAACTCTCTTGGTCCGATACGCGAGTATTTTTGCGCTTTACCTGTCACATCCGCGCTTAGCCTCTGCACGACAATCTCCTCTTTGTTCCTCCTGGGGTCCTTTGATTTACCCTGTTTTCCAGTTCTTTTCTCCTTCATGGCCTTTTTAAACTTCATCCATTTGTCCTGTTTATCCGCCATATTTGTTTAAGCACGACCGCAAGTGATTCTGGTCTATGGCAACGATAGGCCATGAAGATTTTTGAATCAATTTTATTTTCATTTATTTTTATTTTTATTTTATATTATCTTTTTTCTTTTGATCGAAACTTTTTAAATTAATTTTTTTAAATTAATTTCTTTTTTTAAATTTTTTTACTAATAAATTTTTTTAAAATTTCAAGTCGTTTTTTTAGAAATTTTACTATGGCAAAGGTAGGCCACCATACTAGTATATCATATTATGTGAGCAAGAAGAAGCATTTTCCACTTCTTTCTTTCCTCTTCGTCAGTAGAAAACGGCCAATTTGTCCAAACTGAAATTTTACTTTGAACATTTGTGCAATACATGCATGCAGGTGTTGGTTTCTTGGAACGTTATGGCTGGTTTATCGTTTTTGGCCTTGTGATTCTGGTGTTCCTATGGAGTAAATTGAAGCCTTATTGGAGAGAAATGCAGAACAAATGGGAACGTCAAAGAGAAATAGCTAACTTTGGTAAGTGAGTTGATATGCTTGGCTACTAATGAATTTAAAAGACAATTTGTCGTGTTTCATGTACCATGTTTCTGTCGAGTTATAGAAACACAAGTGGAAGTTTGGAAGAACGAGAAATGCTGTGGGAACACGAGCTGCAGGCGAGTGTTTCTATAACTCAATAGAAGCATGGAGAAAATGTTTTTTAGACAATATTTCTTTTAGAAAACACCGAGACGAAAAAAGGAAAACAACTTGTTAGCTTTGATTATCAAAATGTAAATTATCTTTGCTCGCGCCATCATTATGTCAACAGCTTGTGTTGGTTCTGTGTCTCCATTGAGTTGTAGAACCATGATTTTTAACCAATCAGCACGCATAGTTTCTTAGTATTGTTTTTTAATGTACCTTATTATTCAACTTTCATACACTGTAGGAATTCCGATTTTCTCATTGGTAGATTTGTACCACGTGACACTGGGTTATGATGAAACAACCTCCTTGACGCCATTATCGTGGTGTAATAGCCGTGATGTAAATTCAATACACCACTGACATTACACCATGGCTTCGGCTGACTCAAAGTTTCACGATTTTTGTTTGCAGTGTATTCAATTTGAATAATAAAAATGTTAACGCACTCATTGCTTGTGAATTATTGGGATTTACCTGCACAAGTTCACCAACAATGATCTCGAAATTTTCAATACCGCACTCAGTGGCCTTGTGCGGTATTGAAATTTCTCGTTCATTGTTAGTGAACTCGTGCAGGTAAATCCCGATAATTCACTTGCTGAGTGCGTTAACCTGTAAATATTAGGCAGAAGTGGAGGTTTGGTGGTCTGGATTTGAGCCCTGGCTGGGTTCATCAACTGCATGTTACTCTTGAGTAAGACACTTTATTTATTACTCTTGCTGCCTTTCTTGATCTGTTCAGGTATCTAAATAGCAGTAGTCGATCTCTTCATGCTACAGAAACCAAAATAAGCCCTGGCTTTATGGTCTATAGCCTGATGAAGACGTAAACCTTATCTTAATAACATAAAGCCTATTTCAATTTAGTTGCAGCATATAAAGTTAGTATGCAGGCCTCTGAACAAAATATAATCATGTCTTTATTTACATCTAGATCCCATAAAAGCAGCAAGTCAGCAGGAAAGAATGGAGGAAGCAAGGAGGAGACTACAAGAAAAACAAGATGCAAAAGCTGCAAAGTTTATCGAAGACAAAATGCAGGTTAGTGAGACCGTAAATTATGGGCAGGCTACAATATTGTATAATATTATACAGACATGTAGATGAACAAAAATGAAAAAAATATCATTGTTATCCACAGTTGATTTGTGACATTTATATGGATTTAAATTTTATAAAGAAAAAAATTTTCATCTTGACTTGTGGAAAATCGTAAAGTAACTACATTTCTTGCATATCGCTAATCTTCAGTGTAAAACTATGGATTATTAGACACCATCACCACCACAATGATACACCATCAACATATGCAATAGCTGTAGATTACGTAGCTTAAGGAGTCTTCTAGTTAAGAAATTAAGAAATCCCTCCAAATACAGGCCATCTGATAGGGTGCGGAAAAAAATGGAAAATTATGCAGAAATTTTCGACAATATTATGCGGAAGAAAGTGACGATTATGCAGAAAAGATGCCAGATTATGTGGAAATTTCTAAAATTAATAAAGTTGTTCCCTTGGCTTTTTCAAACATATAAAATAGGCGTGAACGTCTTACCGAGAATTTAACTCCTTCATGACATGTTTGACCTTTTGCTGCCTTTTCATAGTTTTTTCTCTGAAGCTTAGTAACCAGGAATTAAATTCAATGAGGAAACTGGATACCGGAAGTCCGAAAACTAGAACCCAGGCCCATCAACAGAAGATGCATGGAACACCTGGAGGTTAAAAATTGTTTGCGAACAAAAAAGGCGTGTTTTGGTCGCTGTTTTGGGTGAATAACTTCTTCAAAATAATCAAATTCTTTGCTATTTTTGCCTCTGAGGATGGTAAGCAGTTGCTTTCTCGCTTATATGTAGCAATTTTCTAGTTTTACTGTATGTGGAAAAATGTCCCAATGATGCGGAGGATGCGGAAGTAGGCGAATTGTGCGGATCCGCACCACCGCATCCTGTCAGATGCCCGGCAAATAATTTATGTGTTTACATGTAAAAGAAAACTCAAACAAATTTTATTCAACATTTTAGGTTTACAAGAGGTATATTAGATTTATCTGAGATAATTTGGTACTAAATTTAATAAATACTTCTCCTGATCTGTCCTCTTCCAGCTAACATAAACAGTAGCTCTGCATTTAACATTATTTTAAATTATGTAGGTCAATGGAATGGTTTTTCTTGTTGTTATTCTATACTGCCTTTTCCCCGTTTACTTTATTACTTAATTTCTGTTTTGATATATTTTTGTAATTCGGTTATTAAGGCATGGCCTGCCTAGATTAGCCTTGCTAGATGCGGGCATGCCCTTTTTTTTGTAAAATTTAATTTGAAATTGAGTGTATAGTGTGTATAGTTTTAACTGTAAAGACTGTGAAAAAATATGTATAAACTATTGTAAAGATCTGTTTAATATACTGCCTCAGTGGTAGTATGTTAGTAGACAGTAAAATAATTTATTGTACTTTGTTTGAATCTCCAGTCAGAAGAAGACAGGCGAAGAGAAAGAGTAGAAGACTGGGAAAGACACCAAGAAGGGAAAGGATATCGCTCTAAAAGATACAAGTCTCCTGTAAATAGCTTAATATTGTAGTTATATTTAATTTAGCTTGATCCCTGATACAACATATTACATACATGTAGTCTTAGTAGTATTGTACAGTACTGGGATGGGCATGATAGTTTTGCTTGCAAGAGATCAGTAACATTGCATGTGTTTCACTGTAATGTTGTCTCACTTTTGCCACATCTTTGTTTGAAAACTTGCCATGAATACACTGCCCATTTCTCAAGACTAGTAGGATTCAAATAATTGTAGGCTGGACCTGTTTAGGACTTTATAGTGCGGAACTGTGTCCATTAAAACATGTCGATTGAACATGTTAATTATCAGCTTCCAGGAGAGTTAATTAGAGGCATGCATACCTAGATGCAACAATGCTGAGAGATGTCAATCATTTAAATATAAATTTAAATCCCAAACTTGTGTACTATATTGATGCCAAAACCATTGTTCCTGAAATTTGCTTTCGAAGCCTCAATCTATTTGTTGTGTAACAGTAGACATGTAAACAAGTCCATAATAACAAGTCCATATGAATCAACTTTTGCTTCTTTCCCTTCACTCTCTATGTGAGCATCAAAATCAAAACAGCTTTTTAAACTCTCTCAGGGCCATGTATATTTCCATATTTTTTATTTTTTATTTTTTCATTTTCATATTTTTGTTTTAATCAAAAGTATTGCCACGTTTTGTTTTGTTTACTAGCTTTCTTAGGGAATTGAGAAATCCCAATACAACTTCAACTACTGGTTAATGCGATTTTGAGATGTCATTACTGAATTATATTGGGGGGAAGGGGGGAGGTGGGGGGGGGGGGGGTGACAACTCCGCCTAACATTATTAGTTAATAACTTT
This sequence comes from Platygyra sinensis, assembly GCA_019787425.1. NCBI lineage: Eukaryota > Metazoa > Cnidaria > Anthozoa > Scleractinia > Merulinidae > Platygyra > Platygyra sinensis. Next base: position 12,061 of record JAHPZR010010650.1, on the reverse strand, counting down.
ATAATGTTATCACTCACTGGCATTATTTATTTAGGATGAATCAACTGAAACCACAAATTCTTCAAAACCAAAGAAACCTCTGAGAAAATCAGGTAGAAAATTTTCAAATTTTTTTTTAAAAAGTTTGAATTCATGTTAGAGACTATTCCTGAGAATGGGCCCTTTGCAGTTTACGATCACATGGTACAAAAACCGCCATGCTGGAGAGCAAACTGCCCACTGGGACCTCCAAAACAAAGCAACTCAACTAAATATTCTTTTGTTTTGGAGGTCCCAGTGGGCGGTTTGCTCTCCAGCATGGCGGTTTTTGTACCATGTGATCGTAAACTGCAAAGGGCCCATTGATGTCTATTTGCTATGCTATGTATTATGCATGTCTGATCTTCATGATTAAAGTGATAAAAGTTAAGGGAGCTTTTCTCTGGAAAATGCAAAATTGGATTCTTAGATTTGAAAACAAATCTTCTATATCTTTACTTATAACAGATTAATCCAAGATCACTTCGATCGTGTATGGTGCATCAAAGGAATTAATGAATCCACTCTGGGGAAGGGATCTTCGGTTCCTTTGATGCACCATGTTCTTCAGGAGTGATCTTGTATTACTCTGTTATGTAAAGAAGTGCAAAATCTGTTTCTGGGTTTAAGAGGGTGATCCTGGATTTTCCCAAAGAAATGTACTCTAAGATATTATATCTTAAACGTGGATACAAGTGTCTGCAGTAGCTGGTTCTCTACCATCATGATGTCAATTCCTAGAATATGTAGTTCCTATAAGTATAGATTGAAGTCGTGGTAAAGCTACTTTTAGGTTACTGTAAACACCGGCGAATAGTCCGCACCTTTTTGCTCAAAATTTTTGTATCAAACCAAAACTGAAGCATTCATGTTGTTGTTGTATGTAAATTCTATTGAGAAACGGTCAACATAATAAACAATTATTGGATGAGGTTGAGCATGATATCATGAATTATCAAAACCGAGGTCCGAGGAGAACACTCCAAGGGGCTTAGTAACCAGGCAGACGTTGAACTTGACATGATAAATGCAATATCTGCAGTAGATATTGCATTTATCATGTCAAGTTCACAAGCTATTGTGAATTGATTGAATGCTCTCTACCAATCAGATTTTTCATAGTGAGTCTGATGTATAATAATGAAAAATAACGGATTAAAAACACCAGAGAAAGATCAAATTCATGTCTAAGTCGGATTTTCATACCATTACAGAGTTAATTATGGGTAAGAGTTCTAGTATTCTCTGTTTTAAATGTTAGTTAGTTAATGTGCAGGTTGGCCCGTTCAAGAAACTTTCAGAGGAAACAATGAATGTACATAACAGACATCTTTCTTAAGACTCCACTTTCGATTTATTTTAATTTCTTTCCAAAATTTGAGTTCCCAAACTTGGGGTGCGGCTTATCTGCGAGTGCGGCTTATACGCCAGTGTTTACGGTAAACCAATTTGTTATAAATCCATGACTGCTTCATTCCAGTTATTTATTTTAAGTAAATATTCCAGACAATCTTGTCATTCATGAACGTATACCTTGGGGTTAGTGTTTGCTGCTAGGCTATGTAGAGATTGTAAATTAAGCATAGTATATCTTTATGATTCATCAACAGTTTAACAATTGAATAACTAAGAAACAGAATAACTGTGAAACTACGTAGAAATTCTAATGCTTAATATGATGTTTGCAGATTTCAGTCCATTATCTGGCGGTGGAGGTGGATACAGTTACAGACCACCAAGAAGAGGTATATCCCAACCAGGCGTTTAAAATTGCTTTTTATTTATTGACCTTTTGACCCATTGACTCCCAGAGCTTTTACAAAAAAGGCTTTTCTTTGGACATTCTGGGGATTTTCAGGCTGGACATGGGCCAAATTGGCTCCAATATACCCAAAAAGGCATTTGCAACATGACAGCATGGCTTTCTTACCACTAGCAATTTGCTCTGACAAAGGGCTAATGCTAAAAATATGTCAGCTTTCGAATCTCTCTACGGTAGCAAATTCACATTATCAACCCAGTTGATAAAACCAAATCTTCTTGCAAATTATACAAATATGTTAGTTTGGGGAAATTTTTATTTTTATATATATTTTTATAATTTTATATTAAATTTTGGGGACATTAACCCGCCAATACAGCCCTTGTGCTTGGTTAGTAATTGGTTAATACTGCAACTGATTTAATATCACTCTTTTAGGTGCTGGTGGAGGGGGATGAGGTTAAATCTACACACAGTCACCTAATACCAGTGAAACTTGAGAATTATGCTGTAGAATATTATATTAATAATTAAAAGAAATTTATGCTTCCTGCAATAATGTAAGTACCAAGTTGATTGGTGTTATGGTGACGCGTTGTGTATCAGTTTGTAAACATGACTGTGGACTTTCTTCCTTTCTGGTTGTCAAACAGAGCTTATGATGTTTACCTTTTAAACACAACCCATTTGTGAAAAGGTAGATTGATGCTTAAAGTCGTAAAAGTTATTTTTGTAAATAAATTTAATTATAACTATAATAAAAAGAGAATTGTTCATTAGTAAAAATCAATGAACTACTCGCAATTTCTACTTATTTATTAGAAAGTTTATTACAGTTCTTGTATTTCATTTGAGGGCCCATTAACTGATTTTTTTGGAGCCGTTGCTAAGGAAAATTTATTCTCATGTAACCTTGTCATTTTTGGTTACTTCAGAGTTATTTCATGTGTTTTAACTTTTTCATGACCAGTAATATCAGAGTTGGCGTCATCAGGCTTTGCTATTGGTCATGTGACCAATACTGCAAAATTCAAAGGCTCCCAGGCAAATTACTTTATCAGGTTTTTTTTTTCATTGATATTATAAATAACTTTAATCCTCATTATGCTATGCATACTGTAGATTTTGTTTAATTTCTAAAAGGTCAGATTTTGAGAGAATTTCAAAATATTGCAAAATTCCTAATATTCTGAAAAAAGCGTGATTTTGAAAAAGGAATGAATAGCTACGTTTCCAACATTGGCTTCAATCGAAACTCATCAAAAAAGGTTCAATTTAATGAAAAACTGTTTCCTTTATAGCATTTAAAGAAACCAGAAGTAGGGACAATTTACATTTACCAACGCACTTCGGTAAGAATCATCAAACAAAGCCATGCAACGTTAGTTTTTCTCTTATTTTGTCTTTCTTGTGTTTTTTATTTTTTATTTGCCTCTTGTGAAACAAAGAAAAAACCTCCAAAATGTGAGCTTGTAAGCACATGCATAAATCAGTTAATGGGCCCTTGATATTGACTTAACGCCAGGTAACTACTACCTTAAGTTTTCGAAGCCAAGAAAAAAAAAAAGTTGGCAGAGAAGGAATTATCTTAAATAAGTTACTACTTTAACTTGGCATACTGAAGAATTTCATATTTGATAGTTTTTTTTTTATTATGGTAAAAATAAAAGGAGCCGTTATCATGCCTTGTAATGGAAGTCCTACATGTTAATTACATTGGTAGAATATAAAGAAAAAGTGCATATTTTGAAAAAATATTGGTGGTAAAGTTTTGGATGGAAAGGGAGATTTAGAACCGAATAAAAATTATAATGAAATAAATACTGTGAAACAGCAAGGACACCATTATAATATATTGTATTGTTTGTCTTTTATTCATTTTTTTATAATCTACACACTCAGGCAATTCAACATTATTTGAATGTACTTGTGATAAGTGTCTCCTGGTTAGTGGTATCATTTTAATTCTATGACAACTTAAGAAGGTGCCTTGATATATGAAACAGTCATTTTACCCTGTGAGCAGAGAGGTTATTTTCTATCCTCCTAGAAAAGCCAGAAAAGGTCAAAGGGACTTGTGCTTGCATGGTAACAGACATCTGTGCTGTGGACTATATTGGCTGTTGGTTCAAAGTTTTATAGCACCGTCTCTTCTTTATTTTTTCTGTGCATGATCACAAGGCAAATGAATATAATTAAAACTCAATGAAAATGTCATACTAATATAAACAACACAACATTTTTAAAATTATTGTCATGGCAGCAAGTCTTAACAACTGTGTAATATATGTACTAGGAAAGGTTTGCAATTAAAATGCTTTCCCTTATATCAATCCTTAGTTCTCTACATGTTTATACAGTCGTGTATAACTGAGCTTGTCTCACCAAAAAGTGACAAACATGTTTCATTGCACAGCAATGATTAACTTCATGCCTGATTCTGTAAAAACATTAAACGGCATGACTACAGATGAGTAATAAAACTAATAAATTATACTTTTAAAATGCCCTAATTTATCTTACAAGCAACATAGTTCTTAATTGCATTAAATCTTTGTACAGAGCAATGCTCTGAATGCATAAGAACTTGAAACAGTGCTCACGACACCCCCTCCCTTCTGCCAGTCAGTTATTGTGAAGCATGCTTTGTCAATACTATTACGAGGTTACAACATTGAAAAGAGACGAGGAAGGTAAAACTATGTGGAGCTGAGGTAGGACAGATTACACTTGGAGGGAGATTTGTGACATGTACTCCATGTTAACTTCCCATATAGTCTCTCTTTATGTATGGGTTATTGACCAAGTGTGAGGTCAAGATGGCTGGATATTGGCCAAGTTCTTTTTTTGCGTGTTTATGGACCGAGACGAAGTCGAGGTCCTTAAACTCGCAAAAAAAAGAACGAGGCCAATATCCAGCCATCTTGACCGAACAAACTTGGTCAATAAAGGATTTATTATATGGCTTTTGGTGAAATTTTGCTTTCGGGATGCAGCGGGTAGTCCCGAGCGGGCAAGATAGCTCCATCTTGCCCGCTCGGGTAGCCAATCACAGCGCGCGATTTGGTTCATCTTGCCCGCTCACGGAGCTAGCCATGTAATAAACCCATATATTATATGTAGGCTAGCATGAAGTGGTATATACTACCACATGGAAATATGTATAGGGAGACTATATGGGAAGTTAACATGAAGTATATGCCAGATTTGTTTTCTGAATTTGTCTCAACTAGTATTTGTTGCTGATTGTAGCAAGCAATTCAATATAAATTATTTAAGCATAATTATCAGTTACATAAACTAGCCTTACTAATTTTTTTCAGTCCTCCTCCAAACCAGTAACATAACTTACAACATAACAGCAAGGTCACAAAAAAAACAAAACAAAACAAACCAATAAAAATTTGCTTGTTTTGCAACACCAGTGTGCCAACATTATAATGTAACAAAATAATAATCCTGAAAGCATTGAATGATGTAATATTTTAGAAAGAACCCTTTTTTGTAAATGTGTTGTTGTGTCCTTGTTGTAGTGTTGCTGGTTTGAAACAAGCTTAATAATCCAGTAGATTGTGTCCTTACTTTCTCCCAGTATAGAATCTTTATATTATATCAAGGAGGCAGGTGTTAAATTGACCACAAATTAGCAGATATTCTCTTAACATACCACTAAAGTCTTGAAAACTAACATAAATATACTGGTATGTATGTGTAGTGTATATTAATCAGAGTTATTTTACAGTAAGTATTTATATGCTTAGTCAGGGCTAACTACACATAAGTGCTTTTGACCATCACATGCCGTCTGTCTTCATAGTTTGGCACCACTGGTGTGATCTGCAATGCAAGTAATGTTGGCAATGTTAATGAAAAACTAAAATTTAAAACAATCTGAACAATAAATAGATAAGAAGTCTAAAAAGTCCTAACTAAAAGCTTCTTTAAATAACCAGGTCTTAAGTTTAGACTTGAAAGTCAAAATAGATACACATATTTGTAATTCTTAAGGAAGACTGTTCCATATACATGTAGTTGGAGTGGTAACTGTAAAGGAGCGACCACTATACATTTTAAGATTAAATCTGGGTACAGCAAGTATGAGACATGAGACCAGTGCGTCTGATAGGTGTCTTTAATCATTAATTAAAGGAACAGTTTCCAGATAAAAAGCATGGAGTGCTGATTGGACAGTTTTAAATTTACCCCAAGTAAAAGTACCAAGATCATGTTTTGTGGGCGTGGCTTGAATTTTTTTCACCCCTATGAGGTATCAATTCTCAAACTATAACATGTATTGACTATTTTTGGGCAAATACCTTGAAAGGTATAACTGCAGAATCTCCTGCTGTCGATCTTTATAGGCTGAACACTCTAAGAGAACAAACCTGCTCTTTATTATTGCAGAATCATTGGCCAGCAACATGTGCAGAGATATAGTCTACCCTGATATGCATTACTCATTTCCTTCATGCATTACACACTGGTGTCACTTGCGACTATGGTATATCTTATAATGATTTAGTTTGCAACATTTATTGTTTAGCAATCTTACCTCCTTACTTTTGCCACTTGTTGGTCTAATGATGCCTGAAGCTGATTCAAGTAATAGCCTAACATTCTGCATGCCCCGACTGCTTGCTACTTGTAGTGGAGTGTTTCCCGAGAATGCGCCCTCGCTAGCATTAGCACGACAATCAAGTAATTCTTGAATCACCTCAATGTTTTGTGCTTCTACTGCGTGATGTAGAGGAGTACGGCCACTTTTACCATCCTACAGAAAAACAAATAAAACAGTCATGCTTTGTAAAGAGTGCATGACACTCTGTGCTGAGTAATGGTAAAAACAAGGCTTGTGTTTATGGAGAATTTTGCTGTTGAACACTAGTACCTTGCAATTTACATTTGCTCCATGGTTAACCAAGCACCTGACAGCCTCAGGACAACTTGCAAAGACAGCTTCATGAAGAGGGGTAAACCCATTAAAGTTCCGTAACTCAAGGTCAACAAGATTTGCCCCCTTAAAAAGTTCTTTCATACATTCAATACTTGATCTCTGGCAAGCCAGGTGAGTTGGTGTTTGTCCATTACGATCTGGCAAGTTAACATTTGCACCCGCAGTTGTAAGCTTTCCTACAATGTGAGGTTGTTCTGTTATGACTGCAAGATGTAATGGTGTTTGCTTGAGGTTGTTGTATATATCCAGAGTTAAACATGACATGAGGTTGATAAGATATTCTACAAGCGGTGTGTTTCCATGTGCAATCGCTATGTGAAGTGGCCTGTAAGAAAATAAAAACAGAGTTTATTAGTTTCTTCAGGTCAACTATGCCTTGTTCCAGAAAACATCCAATTACCCCTCCCATTGAGGGTTTTGGTTTGAGCTTAACCACCCCTCTGGAAATTCCAAATTATATTGTTCACACTTTAAAAAAATTGGGGTTTTTTGAGACCCCCTCTACCATGGAACTTCCAATAACCCCCCCCCCCCCCTTAGAGTGGGTATGGATATTTTCTGGAACCACACAATTGCTTCAAAAAATTTAAAATATTTAATATTTTTATAAAACAAGTTGCAAAATTTGAATGTTGAAAAAAGTTCATATAAACAGTTTCCAATTTTCAATTAGAAGTCCTTTATTTTATGTCTTGTTTTTCTTTTCTTTGTTTTATTCTTCCCTTTTTGTTCCTTTCACTTTCTTGCTTTCTTTCTTTTTGACCTATCTTTTCCATCCCAATCCACATGACCCCAATCCTGGGCCAACCCACCTCACCCAACCCCATTCTAACCCACCCCCCATCCACCCTGCCCCACTGTACCCCTCCTTCAATAGACAATTTTTTGCAGGTAGTATGATAAAGCTTGTCAATATTACTTACGTATCGCCATCTTCATCCTGAAGTGCAGCTAGGTGACATTCAGAAGCTGACAAGAGACTCATTGTTGCCACATTATCACTCATTAACTTGGGTTCAGGACTGATGGGCGTTCTCGGTAATTCTGGTTCTGGAACTAAATCGCATTAAGTAAACTTGTCATTGTTAACTGAAAGGAACCTGTATCTTAACTACTTTAAGATCAAATCTTTTGAACTTTTAGCTCCTAGCATTCCCATACAGTCTACATACAAAATGACCCTGGGGTGACTGTGGCACATGCGCACAGCTTGCTGAGAAGCCTGTTAGTAAATATTCCCCAGATAGCTCCCGTTTGGACGCTACCTTAAAGGTACTTTATTTAACCGGAAGTGAAACGCTTTGAAATCAACGCGACCACCGGAAGCGTCCTCTGCCAGACAATTCAGTGGTTTCGTTTCGAGGTTACAATGTGTATATTAGGGACTTCCCGGATGAGGAACTTGAAAGCACGTGGGGAAAAAAATCATCTTACGTAAAAATGGGACATACCCGTTTGCAAGTTTTGACCCAAGTATTAAAAAAAATGACTTATGGAGTATTGCTACAAGCAAAAGATAAATCTGTCCCAAATTAGCAATTATAAATTTCGTCGCACTTGAATTATTAAACATGTCTGAACGCGCGTCCACTGGTCCAAATATATAAATCACGTCATCAAATTATTAAACCAAGTTTATGTCTGAAAAGTGAAAGTTTTCTTTCTTTTCTTACGTATAAAACAAAACTCCTAACTCTTGACCCAAAATTTCATACGAACGACAAGATCTATAGATTTTATCATTATGCGAGTACGTTTAAGAGTAATATATGGCTCATTTCGTTTCGCCATCAATGTATTAAAAACATATCGAATGCTCGATATTTCAGTCGTCTACTCTTATTTCAGGAATTAGTGGTCAAGCTTTCGCTTAAGAGATAGAGAAAATACGAGAATAAATATATTTAAAAATATTGTTTCAAGCATACATATTAAATATTGCTTACGCATACAAAATTTTAATTTCTTACCTTGCATTGTGCGTGGCAAAATTGTTCGAGGTCGTTTAGAAACAGGCTCGTCTTGTGTGTTAAGAAAGGTGTTTGTATTGACACTGGTATTGCCAGATTTAGCAGGAATAATAACATTTGTAGCTGCAGATTTTCGCTTCTCTGTTAGTTTCTGTTTACCTCTAGGCACTGAAGGTGCAGTCGAACTAACGTTAAGTTTTTTCTTGTTACTAGCGCTGTGCGAGCGATGAGAACTCTTTGGACCAGCAACAAGCCCATGAATACTCGGATCACAAGCTTCTTGTGTTTTTCGTGTCATCGGGGAAACTCTGGCGGTTAGCTTTCTCTTGATCAGATCTTTGTTCGCTTGAGCAGAATCATCAAAGTTTGGGAGCAGAGCGGAAGTGAGAATCTGTCCATTACTACTAAAATTCACCGCGGCAATTTCCATTTGGTATCTTTTATCCAAAGCTGTTCCTACACTTGCTGCACTCACCATTTTTTAGCACTAAAATGTCGCTTTAGTCAATGTGCCAGTAGCCACATATAAAACGTAGCACAGTTAGTTTGTCCCCCGATTCAACACAGGATGCAGTAAGGCATATTTTTAACTAGACAATTTTTAGCCAATCAGCATTAAGATATCTTGACCACCCTTGAAAGGAATATCGAAAGGGACTTTCCCAGTTTCATTTTTCATACTTCCTGTGAAGGTCAAAAAAACTCCCAGTGCAGTAGTTCCAGAATTTCTTAAGCAGGACAAAGGCAGCTCGCTACAACGTCGTAAGCTACATTTTGGGGAATTCCCAAAGATGAGAGCTATAACGAAAAATGTACAAAAAATTTAACTTTTCAAGTTTCTACTTACTTTGTCACGCAAGTTAATTGCGTGACAGCCTTTTTCTCTTTTTCTGGGTAACCATGATTAGCAAAAGACACAATGAAGACGATTCTCATTGCTTCTCGTAGCCTGTAATCAGGATTTCTTATTTTTATGTCTTCGGAGAGAAACAAAATAATGAAATATTTCTCTCGTTTCTAACACCCTCTTTGGGAGATATAAAAAGCGAGAAAGTCCCAACAAATAGTTTTTTAAGTTTTACCAGAATACCATGTGTATGTAAAAAGATAAGATTTTCCCGATACGAAATTATTTATACCGCACAACCAGTCAACGAAGAAATAAAATCGTCAAATGTTCAACTTCGTTCCCAGGCTCTCTCTACACGGCCTCCTTGTTTTGTTGCTATGACATCACAAACGAACTTCAGAGGTTAGAGAAGTCACGTGATCAAGCGGCAATGGCGGCGAGCACAAACAGACGAATGTGCTTGAAGGAATCGACCTAATATAATGTAGTTTCTTTTGAAGCCGATTCGTCATTTTTTAATATACAGATGACTTTGGCAATGCATCGGACTCCCTTAACTTCGTTGGGTTCGACCGGTGCTATGAAACCGAGTCGTACATATGGAACTAGTTCAGTTGGTACAAGTTCATCGTCGACTTACGGTTCAACAAGAATGGCAAAACAAGCGCATTCCTCCAGTTCTCGGGCTTTGCCTAAAGGGCCCGGTCCTCTGTCGAATAAACCGTTTATTGCGGACAAATCCGGAACGCGTATTGGTGGGATAAAATATGTTGCTGCTCCAAGAGCTACACATCAAAAATCTTCTGGTATGACGGACTCGCCTACAGTTCGGAGAAAAACTTCAAATGATTATGCCAGTTCAAGTACTAGAAACAGTTATCCATATGGGGATTTGAGGAGTGGTAAGTCGAAATCACTCTCACAGCTGAATTCTCACCAGTACGAAACAAATGATTTATTACTGTCTCCTTCAAACAGACGAAGAAATATTATGGAACCGTCTGTGCATATGCATGGTGTTATAAACTCCAGAACAGGACATTCGTACACTCAGAATCATGTAGGAACCAAGGCAACGCTAAATGGCGGTAGCAATACAAAAATTAGTAGTACAAGTATTTATAAATCGACAACTCATTTGGACTATAAAGATCCAAAGCAAGAAAGAAAATCGCTGCACTATGGTGGGCAATTGCAATCTTCAGTGCAGTCTTATTCCTCACACAAAGACTTATCCAACGCTTATAAAACCTCAGGAAAAAATAATTACAGTGTCAGGGATGTGGACAAAACGCACAGAGCTACCATAACTGCTTTACCTGGGTCAGATATGAAGTGTGCTAGAAATTCGTCCATCAGTTCCTCGAACTCTTCCTCTCCCAATTCGGTAAGTATTTGTTCTAGAAAATTAATTGTTTGGTTTATTTCTTCATCAATATAGCAACAATAAGTCAAGATAGACAAAATGGTTGCCATCTAAAACTATCTATCTTTCTGTTGTCGTTAAACGTGTACAAAGATGTTTCAGATGATGTTTTGATTTTTGAACAAGTACATTCAATTAACCTTTAAAACATACTTTAATTAATTCTATTGTTTACGTATGCTGTGTTATTTAAGGATGCCATTAAACCATTATTTTTAGAAACTTGACCCCATGGATAATTGACAGTATAAATATATATAAATGTTTTACACTGCCGAAATTACAGTGTCCTATTAGGGCTTATAGAAATTTTGCATAATTATTTGAATGTTCTTGATAACCTCTGAAGCTTAGAGATAATTCATCAAATATATACAAAGGAAATCATAACCGTGACGGTTGGGATATCTGATCTTAATCAGCATAGATTTTTACAGGTTAATTTTATTTCTTCTTTGCCTCCTTACTTTAGCTTATGTTTGATATGCTTACTGTATTTCCTCGAATAATAGCCGTCCCTCGATTAAATGCCGCCCTCGAATAATCACCCCCCTTTGACAGAAATATTTAAAATAATCGCCTCCCTCGAATAATCGCCCCCCTCCCCCTCGCCATTTTCTCTTTCTCTTATCCCCTCCTCTCTAGTTAAAAACTGACATCTTGGGTAACAAATAAGCTTTCATGAATAATTGTTCACAACTGAATGGTTACAAAAGAGCCTTTTTTCTATGGTAATATTCATATGTTCACTTTTTCCTTTATTGCTTGGTATAATAAAACAAAATATTTAGGGCGTGACCTCCTATGAGAAATATTTGAAATAATAGCCTCTCTCGAACAATTGCCTTCCCTGAATAATCGGCCCCTTTTGGTGCGAAAATGGTATTAGACAAAGCATGCCCTTCACAAATACTGAAACTGGCGGAGGGACGGGGGTGTCGTGAGCCACTGTTTTTCAGTTCTTATGCATTCAACAGCATTGCTCTCGTACAAAGATTGTAATGCAATTAAGAACTATGTTGCTTGCTACAGATAAATTAGGGCATTTAAAAGTATAATTTATTAGTTTTTATTACTCATC
>JAHPZR010010648.1:12500-62018 GCA_019787425.1 Platygyra sinensis | reverse complement strand
GTATCGATTTTAGCTGATTTCGGCCATTTTGGTCATAAATAGGGTATGGTTTTTGTACTCTAGCCCTAAGAGGGGTATGTTCTCAAACTTAGAAGCCACGTTTTCATCATTATCGAAAAAGGAAATCAACAAAAGCCCTTCCCGAATTATGTTTAGGGTCATTTAACATTGGTCTGAACTAGAGATCCAGTTACAACGCAGGTCTGAAACAGTAAGGTTCAGGTTATAAATAAGGTTCCAAATTTTTGGGCAGGTCATAAATAGGGTAGGGAATATCGCAGATTTGGTCATAACTAGGGTAAGGATTTTGGGAAGCGGGCCGCACACCCTCACCCAATTTTTCTGGGAGTACCCCCCGGAGCTACAGGCAAAAGTCCGAAATCTAGGTATGCTGAAATAAGAATTTCCAAGATGATACTGAGAAGTGGTCACAACAAATAAGTCCGCAATGTAGGGAGGCGCCAGACCATTTTTGTACTTTACACATGATTGCAATGGCTTAAGGCTCGTTTACACAGGCGATTTTTGTCGCGGCAACTCGATGCAATTTTTGTCGCGCTAAAGTTGCAGCAAGTTTCAAACATGCTCGAAACCCCTGCGATATCGCGGTGACAAATCGCATTGAAAATCGCACCTGGTTTACACGTGCGATTTTGGAGTTGCAACTTTAGCGCGACAAAAATTGCATCGAGTTGCCGCGACAAAAATCGCCTGGGTAAACGGGCCTTTACAGTCGTCGCCTATGAAGTGTTGGTAATTTTGCTCTTTGCAAGAGTTTCTCATACGTCGAATAGTTTTCACAATAAACAGCGCGTAGTGCTCGTTCAATATACTCCAGTTTCCGTCTTCACCATCGTCATTTTTTTTACAGAGTCTACAGAAATTTCCTAAAGCTCTACGAAATACTTAGCGAGAAAAGAGCAGAAGAAGATGTAGGCCACATTCACTTTATTCAAGACCCCTCTATGAAACGCGTCTCGCGCCAAATTGCAAGCTAAATACGAAGCTTGGAAAAATTTTCAAACCCTCAATTTTACTCTAAAAGAAATTAAGAATATTACCCGTTTACCTTTTCGATTTGCAACTTGACAAGTTCCAGGATGACTGCTTTCGTTATCCTCACAGCAAACATGGCCAACGGCGTATCCTGGATCCGATTTGCTTCCGTTTCTGGGTACAGCACCATACCGACTGTTTTTCCATAACTGACGGCAGAGCTTGCTTGCAGTCCACATCTGCGGCGTGGGATGTACATGAAATGCATCACGGTTTCCAGTAAAGGAACAAAAAGCTGCTGAGGTGCTGAAAAGACCGGCTGCGGTTACCATCCAAACTGAAAACAGAGGCATTGAATCGAATATATCCAGTGAACGTATGAATGGGAAAGTTTTTCCAGGAACCTCATACAACTTTGCCTGCAATTATTTGATATCTTTGTTTCGTACTCTCGCCTTCCGTGCTTTTCGTCTGGTGATGGGGTCAGTCACAAGTAATTCCAGAGGTAACAAAAAGAAGCCAATAAAGCTCACAGTTGCCAAGCATGTCACCTTTTGTTTTTTAATCAAAGTTAATTAAAACACTGCCAATCACTAGCCCACGAATGGTGGCACATAATACCATAAAAACATTCATACTAATTTTTCCCGGCTCAGAATTTGTAACGGTTTCAGTTATGATGGTTAGCTCAAACAAGAATTTCTGTTGCTTTTCATAAAAAATTGTTTGGATTTTCATTCGATTCACTTTGCGTACGTGTCTTCAGTAAAAAAAAACTGTTTGGATTTTCATTCACTCTGCGTACGTGTCTTCAGTAATCTCAAACAGGAAATTCCATCTCTCATGGTATAAGTACCTGTCTTAGCTGCTCACCCTAATTCCATCACGTACATAGAAAAAAAAAATTACTCCCGCCTCGGACGTTATTCGTATTCAAGTTCAAGTTCATTATTTTACACTGTTTACAGAAAAGAAACAACTTAATATAACATGGTTTAGACGCCTCGCATGTTTGTGCCTAGAGTTATAACTGATTTCTAACTTATTCTCTCGTTGAAATGGTTTCGGTTAATTTTACAGTTTTAGTTATCTTAGTGGCTTTGCTAATACTTGTTCATCCCCTTCATTTGTTAAAGCAGGTCGGTAGTGGCAGCTAAAGCGCAGGTGTGGACCTGCTAAACTTAATAATACAATTAAAACTATATATATGAGTCCTACCATATAAACCTACCAATTAAACTACAATACCTGTTAAAACTAGGATACAAAGGTTAATTCTAAGGTAAAAACTGCTATTTACAACAAGAGAAAATAATCTACTAATTTAAGATTTAAGATTCAAAAATTTTAAGAGATGTAAATATTAACATTTAATGATACAAAAAGTTAATATCCTCATTAAGATTTACTGTAGTCCCTTTATTAAATGTTATTTTGTTGACGCTGGTTTTGTTGCGGTTCAGTGCTACTTCCAAAGCATCTAGCTTTTCCAAATTCCTTGTCCTTCCATCCAGTAAATTCCATACCACAATCGTCCTATATGAGAAACTATTTCTTCCTAGCTCTGTTTTCTTCCATTTCACCTCAAGTAATACACCCCTGCGCTTGGATTCAGTAAAAGTAAAGAATGGCAATAACCTATGGTTTAAGCCCTGCTTAACTTTAAATAGCAAACCTACGTTTGTAAAGGTATCCTAGATCTTGCCACTTGATATAGCTCAGCACTTCACTTTCCAAAATATTCTGAGGATAAATCTACCTACTTTTATATGGAAGTTCTCAATTTCATCTAGCTTGGCCACAGAACTGTCGCCCCAGACAGGTATGCAATATGTTATTTGTGGAATTACTGTCCTAAAGTAAAATGCCTCTAGTAATTTGGGTGATAGATATCGCATTTTCTTTAGCACACGATGCTGACTACTTAGTGGTTTATGTGTCTTCTCTAACTGATCTCTCCATGTCAGTTTGTTGTCGATGACCACACCTACTAGTTTTGTTTTCATTGTGTGGTCGATTTGTGTACCGCCGTGCGTCACAGACAACAATGGGCCCACAAACTGATCACGTTGGATAATCTTTACTTCAGACTTTTCACTCAGAGTGCAGGGTCAGCTTATTTAGTCTGCAGAAAGCGTAGATCTCTTAATTGTAACATCATCGGGATTATCTCCAATTACAAAGGTAGTGATGTCGTCTGCATACACTCTTTTCTTTTATAACAATGTTGTTTTTCCGGCCCAGGCTGAATATTCTTATTTTTCTGCCGATTTTAGGCTGAAATATTCTTGTAGGAGAGACTCTGACGTTATAGCTTTCCTGTAACCCCATGGTTGTCATGCAGTACCTCATTCAAGTGTGGATCAATGGTATCACAGAGGACTGACTCTGCTACTTTACTAGGTATACTCAACATAGTCAGTGCCTGTAATTCCCACAGTTTGCACAGTCTCCACCTTTGTATAGTAGTTTAACTTTATCAATCTTCCACTGACTTGGATATTTACTTTGCTCGTAGCTCATTTTGCCTAAATTTGAGATACCATAAGCAATTTCTTTTGAAACAATTGTCATTTCTTTTGATGTTATACCATGACTCTCATGGGATTTTCGAATGTTAAGTTTTGCAAGTTTACTGCAAAAAAAACCTCATGACCAAATGATATATCCGAAATTGTTGGTGTAATTCTTGAGATGAGTGATGTACCATCCACAGTGGTGGTTGGAAAGTCAGAACGGCTAATTTCTCACCCACTGTTGCAAAAAAGGAATTCATTGTGGCTGATTTCTTATGATCAGTCATACACTAAAACATCACTGCTGTTTCTGACTGGGCCAATTCTCTTGCTGCTTTCTCCTCTTCTTGTTAATTGGTTCATAATCTTCCAAAAGTCCCTTGATCCTTCACTGGCGGTGCTTAGCATATTTGTCCAGTACTCCGCCTCGGCACTTCTAAGAGCTTCGTTTACCTTATTTCTCAGTTCTTTGTACTTTAGCCTATCCTCCGAGCTTCCTGTCCTTTGTGCTTTGACAAGACAAGACAAGACAAGACAAGACAAGACAAGACAAGAGACAAGACAAGACAACTTTATTACATTTTTTGCACATAATACAGTAGACAGACCTGGCACCGCAGGAAGCAAAAGCTAATCGAGGCGGGCCAGGAACAATAAAAATAAATGACATCTGCATAAAAGAAACGTATTACAGAAAAGGCAAAAGAAGAACTACTTAAGAGAAGCTTGTATTCATATATTATCGGCATTAAGACGTTACCACAATTACAAAAACTACTAGAACTACAAGAAATGCCAAAACCTACAAGAACTACCAGAACTACGAAAAATAATAAAAGAACTACTAGAATTACAAAAAATACCAAAACTAATCAAAGAACAACCAGAACTAATAAAAAATACTAGAAGTAAAGGAAGTACCAAAACTACCAGAACTACAACAACTACCAGAACTACAAAAACTGTAACAACTTCAAGAACTATAAAAAAAAGTTTTACAACTGCAAAAACTACCAAAACCAAACGAACTACCAAAACTAACAGAACTACAAGAAGTGCTAGAGCTACTAGATCATACGAGAAGTACAAGAAGTATCACTGCTAAAACATTTACTATAAGTAGAGGGAAGTACCAAAACTACCAGAACCACAAAAACTACCAAAAGAACTAAACGACCTACAAAAGCTACAGAAACCATCAGAACTAAAGGAACTCCCAAAACTACAAGAACTACCAGTCGAGTAGACTTGCCACAAGTCCGGCGACCTCATGAATTTCAGGGTAGAATATGTTAGGTCGCAAGGCGGCCGTTGCGGAATAAACAAGACGAAGGACTTTTCAGAAAGTCTATCAGTCGAGAACTACGAGAATAAACATCAAATCTAAACCAACGACTTTTAAATGTTGGCCAAGTTATTCCAAAAACAGGCCCCGCTATAACAAAAACTTCGTTTTAAGTAATTAGTATATGGCTTAGGCAACGAAAGTTTTCCTAAACTACCAGGACCACGATATAACTACTAGTATTTCAAGAATTACAAGAACTACAAGACCTATCAGGACTTCCTTAATACATTCAGCTAACCAAAATTATAAGCAATACCGACGCTACAAGAACTACGAAGAATACAAAGACTACAACAACTAACTACCAGAATACAGCAACTATCAGAACTACAAGACCTAACACTGAGAACTTCCAGAACTACTAAATCTACAAGAACACAACTGAAGAACTAAAGGGACTACAACAACTATAAGAAGTACAAGCAATACAAGAACTGCAAGAACTATTCGCAGTGAAAGAACTACAGGAACTACTACAAGTACTAAAAAGAACTGCAAGAACATACCGCCAAAACTACCAAAACTAGTAAAACTCCCTGAAATAGCAGAACTACAAGAACTACTAAACAAGAACTAAAACGAACTACAAGAACTACTCGACAAAGCTACAAGAACTACCAGAACTACGACATCTATCAAAACTACTAAAACAGCAAGAACTACTCCGCAAAACTCCTCACCTGAATTAAGGACGTTCGCGCTAATTGTTTCTGCGCACCCTCACTGCGCACGCGAATTCACATGCCACGTCATGCATGAGCGCGCGCTGAGTCATAAAATGAACAAATGATAGGGCAGATGGCCATTGAGCTTTGTCTGGATTTAACGATCTTATACGTACGGTGACCCCAATTTTTCTTTTGATGGATCATTTTCTCTACTGATTTTCTACGTTTAGGGAAAAAATAAAGAAAATCTATCGACTAGAACTTTGAATTTTTGGCAAAATGCACCATCAAATTCCGTTCTTCTTAACTCCTCTTGCATCTTTTCGGCGGTTTCAAGTGCCTCTTAAAGGGTTAAATTTAGTGAAAACGTTAGTAATATATGGAACTATTTACACAACAGACCCACTTCAAAATATGACAAGATTGTTTGCCTCCGTTGACTCACCTTCGGTATTTTTTAACTATAAACCCCTGTAGACCGTGCTCAATTATATAGGACAATTTTTCAAAATCAGTATAGTTTACCACACGCTTTATCTCTGAAGCGAAGACGGTGACCCCCAATTTTTTGTGCATTTCTGGCACAAGTATCTCATTATCTGCCTGTAGTAAAAATTTTAAAAAACTCTATCGACTGGAAAATTTTCGCGCGAATGTCCTTAAGGCATGGGTCTGGCTTATATGTGATGTTTTGGACATTCTTTTTAAATTTAGTCTTTTTCATTAAATCTTGGCTTCTAATTGTTTATTAAATATGTAAAATGTTTTTGTTCTGACAATTTGCTCTACTTGTGTGGTCACGTGATAGACCACGCCCTAGACGTAAACGTGCTAGAAAATACTTGTTTTATCTTTCAAAACCTTAACCTCACCTGGGTATATGTCGTTCTAAACGGGGATTCTAAAAATGTTTTATTCTTTAGTCACTATTTCCTATTTTTGTCTAGTCCCAGTCCCTCTCCAATTGATATACGTTGTAATCGAAACAAAAGAAATGAATCAATGAATCAAACCCAAATTAATTCTTTAAACTTGGTGGTTATACCCATCTAAATATGTCAAGCATTATTTTACAACTCCAAACTATGGTAAATTTGGATTCAATTTTATGTAATGTGGTAAGTCACGTGACCAAGGAGCAAAGTTCTTGAAACCAAAAAAATAAAATGCTTCTTTCAAATACTTCACCCTATACAATTTTATAAGCGATAGCTCAAATATATTTGAAATAAGATCACTCCCTCCAAAATATTCGATATTTAAGATGGCTCTGAACCCCCTTCGCAGAATTTTTTTAAACTTTGCAAAAAGTTGCATCTTATCATGCTGATTACAATTCGATAATAAAGAATGGGGGTCACCGAGCTTGTTTTTGAGTTATAAACGCTTAAAGCTAAAATTAAAGGTGTTTTTAGCAGGTCATTTTGTTGCTATGGTAACCTATTGTGCCACAAAAGTGACAGCAACTTGTTCCCCGATGATTGGGCAGCTTGTTGATACAATGATTCTGGCGTCGACCAGTAGAGAGTGGTTATAATGATCCATCAAACTCTAGGTCTTGAAAAGTACTGAAAACTGTTTTCAGCCACCTTAATTAACTTCATATATCTTATTAGTAGAATTCTACTAGTATACTAATGCAAATGATGCAATCTGATTGGCTACTCGTATACTATCAGCCATTAGAGTGCAGTTGGCTGTCGGTCCTCTTCGAAATGCGATGTTTTCATAGTTTTTCCGAGGTTTTGGAAGGAAATTTAGATGTAAACGGGTAATTAAATTCCTGAGTAAACTAAAAGAAGCACATTCACGGTTTCTTGACTTTAAAAACTTGAAACTATTGAAAAAGCGGGTACGCACGTAAACAACTACAAATTTGCCAAGGACAGTTCGATACGCGCAAATTTGTTTAAGGGTAAAGTTTAATAATGCGTGGAAAAATCATTGGAAACCGTTATTTTTGTTAATTTCAGTTAGAATTCTACTAAAACAATTAGATTATTCGCTCTCGATTTCTATGAGGCGATAGTTGATTCGGCCTTCGGCCTCATCAACTATCACCTCGTAGAAATCTCGAGCTCATAATCTAATTGTTAATTAGACGTTTTGTTGTGTAGTATCGCCGAGTATTTTTACGAGTTGTGCCGTATTTTGGCGAACCCGTAGGGCGAGTCAAAATACAAACGACAAGTAAAAATTCTCCGCGATACTACTCAACAAAACTTCTAATAAGAGATTTATTATCCAACACGCCAAATTGGTATGTTATTTACAGGGAATTCGTGATAGAAGTATGCGAAGCGGAACGGAATTGGCGCGGGAAATCCAGCCAACTGATTGGTCAACGGCAGGAAACCTGTCTAAGCGGTCCTCTGGACTACAAATACCGCATGATATTTGTACTACTCGCGTTACTTGTACCCTGTGAAGTGCAGTTGGATAATAAAGTCCTATATTTACCAGAACTACCGCAATCTATTAAGCCTACTAGAATCACAGGTAACCCAGGCTCACTGTTTGTACAGCAAGTTTGAAAGTGAACCAAAACACGAGGTCGCAACCATTGAAGGAGAATTTAAATTTAGAAAAAGAATGGGCTTTTCTGTTTTGGGTAGTTTAATAACTGCACCGTTACATTCAACGTTAGCAGTAAATAATTTAGGTTTAAAGTTTGTTTCGTAAAATGTGCGATTAAATAAAGTTGTTTATCGCCACGTGGTTTTGTTGCTTTATCAATATGCAGATTAAGAAAATTTGCATCCGTGTTTGAAATCGCTTCAAACACGGGTTTCATTTACGGCCGAGTTTTCAACTCGTTTTTCATTGGGTTTCTAAACTCATCCACCTGACCAGAATAAGATGCTCTGGTCGGTTAAGAGCTGAATAAATAATTAATGAGTTTGCGAAGTTTAGATTTGAAACTTTGCTCGAAAATGGAAATAAAAATCGATGAAAAGTACCACGTGGCCCGTTGTTGTTGTCCTTAAAATAAACAATGTATTGATGGTTTTACTCTTTTATTACAAAGGTATGTTAGAAAAGGTAACGCTGTTATTTTGCAGAGGACAGTCAAGAAATGTACCAAGGATGCACAGCCATTGTTTAGCTCTTGCGCGACCATTGTTCTCACCTTTTGTTTAATGACGTTACCGTTGCCGTGGGGTTCGGTGCCCAGTACCTGCTCTATCAGAATTACTTTGTGATAAAAATGCTCTTTTACAAACTTTGCTTCACCCTTTTTAAGGTAATTTTTTTGGGCGGGTATGGGAACTGGGGAAGGGAAGGAAGGGGGGGGGGGGGGGATGCAACGCAGTCATAAAAAATAATTCCACACATCCGTCACTGATAGAGGTATATTATACACATTGAATGAAGATCAGATCAAAGCCAACTAAAAAAACACAACACGGAAACGGCCAGTGTTGACAAAATTAAAACGGCTCTTCAGCGGAATTTCAACAGTACAAGATGAGACTTCACTGGAACAATTCCCTTAAGCTATCATAAAATTCTATGAAGCTCTGCAGATAGAAAACCATTTTTTTCCTTGAAGTTCAAGTGCCCTGAAGGATAAAACAGGAGGTGAACTGGTAACCTCTGTTTCTCCATAAGATAGAACTTGAAAAGATCCCTAAGCGGAAGAGCAATCTTAACTCCATGTTATCTTTCTCCTCGAAAATTTTAAACAAGGGTCTCCATAATAACTCTCAATGTTTAGCAAAGAAAAATGGTCTGACGTGAATCTTGCTTGGTGCACTGGGATCAACAGTTCATCTTTACCTGTAAAAATAAAGGAAAATACAATAAACAGGATATTCTTGTGACGATAACGAACACACCTGACAGCTGTAATGTTGACATTTGGAACGGAATGCAAACCAATCAGTAAAGTGACATTAACTACCATGATGCTGATGTTCACAGTTGTATAGACTCTTTGCATAAATGGCGCCTAAATTTGAATAACAATACTTGATACATCCTTAGCCTCACATTCATGTGAAATTTCCTTTGTCTTGAAACAGGAATGTGAGGCTAAGGATGTATCTGGTATTGTTATTCAAATTTAGGCGCCATTTATGCAAAGGGTCTATGGGAGATAATTTCAAGCTTTCTTAAAGGGAAAGTGGTAGAGCTCTACCTAAATGTTGCGACATCTTTTCAGCAGCGCTCCAAGCTGCGACCATTTTGGTCGCCATGGCGAGTGGAAAAAATATTTGGCGACCAAAATTCTGGCGAAAGTCGCCAATTGGCGACCAGCAGATTAAAAGAGAAACTTGCTGGAAAAATTATCAATAATAGGACGAATCTAATCAGCAGTACAAGTGGCGGCATCACCTGTATTTCTCTTTACTCCTCTCGTCGCTCAGAAACTCGACATGAATGCGTAAACGTACTGTAGCAAAGTACAGTGTTGAAAACGTGCCGTTCGGCGAATTAGCCGTTCATGTACTATGTCATGAAGTGTCTTCCCCTTTTTGTAATATGTCATGAAGTGTCCTCCCCTTCACGTTTTCTTTCCTTTTGGCGACTGAATTTTTTCTTATGGCGACCATTTTACAATTAAAGGTCGCCAAAAGGCGACTTTTTGAAAAAGTGAGCTTGGAGCACTGTTTTGGGATGAACATCTTACATTAGTGTGTTTTTTCTTTCTCCGATGGTTCACACAATGCAATGTTGATGGTTCAGCAAGAGTTATTTTGACAATGGAAGGAACAGTTGGTCAGGCTTGTTTTGCATAAGGCTGGCAACATAGCAAGCCCCTTTAAGAATTCGCCAGTGGTATTCAAGAAAGGTTTGAAAAGTGCTATTTTTGCCGGCCGTCAGCGAAGTGGATGTGAAACAAAATCACATCAACAATGTTAACCATAACAACAGCTATTATTTCACAATTAGAAGGACCATTTCCAATCATTATTTCTCTGTAAGCCTGCAGATTACAATGGCTTAACGGTTTAATTTAAGCCCTTCTTTGTTGCTGCTACTTTCAACCAACATTGACTTGGAGGCAATAGAAAACTGTCTTTTAAGACAGTTTTCTATTGCCTCCAAGTATGGTAAATAAAGATTCTCCAATTAAAATTGGAGAATCTTTGTTTACCATATTTCCCTCACTAGCATAAGCGATGCAGTTTCTGATAGAGCTATACAATCATTAACTCTGAATATTGGAAGGGCACAGCACGATTACTGAGCCCGATGTATTAAAACCTTTTTTTAACAAAGCGGTTTTATAAACTCAAACTTTTAAAAACAATGCAATAGCTCATTAGCTCTTTTGCCACCCAAATGTTTTGCAGTTTTTGAGAACCAATTTATCTTCGAATATTACACCCAAAGAGCCTTAAACATGGCACCAGTTACTAAGGTTCACAAGCTCTTTGATTGTTCATAGTCAATTCGTGTCTAGCACGATCCCTTCTCTGTGCTAAGTCGTAAATTAAGAAGGAAAAAGGAAACCATCACAACAGTAAAGATTCTCCTATTGTGAGAAATCAAGTCCTGTCTATTCTGGTTAAATTTTGGGACGTTAATTGACATACCTAGGAACAGAGTTGGAATTCATGTCTCGGATTTTGAGGATGTAGCATTACCGCCTGAGGAGCTGTTATCGCCAAGAGCCTAAAATAAAAGCAACAAAAAAGGTCACCTTCAGTGTCACAGTCATAATTCAATGGACCTGAGATTCTCTGGCCGCATAAATCCATCTAGTGGCAGGGAAAATGGCTTGAAACCCGAGAGCCTTGGATTCGAAAGCCCGCGCCCTGACCACTCGACCAAACCGTTTACACAAGTTCACTGAACTGGAACGGAAAAATTATGCATTTACCCAGTTGTTAGCGCTTAAACCTGGGCAGAGAAAGGCAGTTGTCTTGCCCAAGAACATCACAATGCTCCTAGCTAGGGCTCGAACTCAGACCGCTCGATCTGGAGGTGAGCGGAACTAATCATAAGGCCACCGCGCCTCCCCTTGGGTTCCCATCAGGCATTACGGTAAAATGTACAGCCCCATCTTTTTTTCTACGCAGGATTCTCGTACTCCGGTCATTTTAAACTCACCCCTTGTGGCAAGTTGTTCATACGGAACTGAAGCAGAGCCTGTGTCAAGGCATTAGACACCTGTAAAGCCATTGAAGCATCCTCTTCACTGCTCACAAGTTTCCCCTGAAAAAGGCAAGACAAATATTGATCAATCAACTTATAACTTCCAAGAGGAAAGAACGAATGAGACAATGGATGAGTGAATCAATCTATGAATTACTGATTAAGAGAAGCTTTCCATTGAGTGTCGTAAAACCAAAACCAAAGTCGTCACTCCAGCCAATCACAAAGCACACAAACAATCCAGTGACTCAATCACAACTCGTAGTAAATACATATAGCTGACGCCAAGCACTGGAAAAGGTGTGCGATCGACTCGGGCCTCGTCCACACATATCCGGATATTTTTGAATCCGCAACTTTTTCTTTCCGGATTCAAAGATTTCCCCTTCCACACGTAGCAAATTGAATAAAGAGAATAAGTTTCTAAAGAGACTGCAGTGCTGCGTCGGTGGAGAGTGTTACAAGATAAAGCCAAATTATCTTGTATTCGCCTGTCCATATGCACCTGGTACGCAAATCCAATCTAGACAAACTAGGCGCACAAGCTGTGCCGCCATATTGGTTTATTGTGAAGTATATATGAAATAATTCATATTTGTACCGCGGATGTAGATGAATGTGAAGAGTGATCATCGCAGTAAATTTTCCAATTTAAGCAATTGGAAAGAAGAAGCCTGAAAAAAGTCAGGGCTTCAACGGGATTCGAACCCGTGACCTCCGCGATACCGGTGCGATGCTCTACCAACTGAGCTATGAAGCCACACATTGGGAGCGAGGTCAATTTATTGAGTTCATATTTTCCCGTGCAGTGAAGTGATGTGAAGTATATATGAAATAATTCATATTTGTACCGCGGATGTAGATCAATGTGAAGAGTGATCATCGCAGTAAATTTTCCAATTTAAGCAATTTATTGCGATGATCACTCTTCACATTCATCTACATCCGCGGTACAAATATGAATTATTTCATATATACTTCACATCACTTCACTGCACGGGAAAATATGAACTCAATAAATTGACCTCGCTCCCAATGTGTGGCTTCATAGCTCAGATGGTAGAGCATCGCACCGGTATCGCGGAGGTCACGGGTTCGAATCCCGTTGAAGCCCTGACTTTTTTCAGGCTTCTTCTTTCCAATTGCTTAATTTGGAAAATTTACTGCGATGATCACTCTTCACATTCATATTGGTTTATTCTTCGGTAGGAGACTAGACACGATTTTGCTACGTCATCGGATTCGTTGCGGATTTACTTATTTTTTTTCCACTCTGGAGAGCGGATTCAAAATAACCGGATTCGCTGCCGAATTCGCCGGAAGCGTGAAGATGGAAGCCGTATCCGGAAAGAAAAAGTTGCGGATTCAAAAATATCCCGATACGTGTGGACGGGGCCTTGAAGTTTTAAGCCTGTCGTGTATCGTAATAATGCAATTTAACCAATTACTTTCCTACATTCAAGTGAATAGCGTTCTTAATTGAAAAACAAAAGGTCAAAGGCGAATGCTAATGACAAAGCTTACTCAAGCGAAAAAAAAAAGACCTACACCAACCCCACCAGGGGGAAGTACTACTTATCTGTAGACTTGAACAGCAATCCACTGGGTTCATAATAATAGGCCCTTTGCAGGATCCGGTCACATGGTACGGAATGAATTACGCTGGGACGCAAATGACGCAGCGGGACTTCTCAAAACAAAGGAAAGTCGGCTTGACTAGTCAAGACGTTCCTTTGTTTTGAGAAGTCCCACTGCGCATTTGCGTCCCAGCGTAATTTATTCCGTACCATGTGACTGGATCCTGCAAAGGGCCTATTATTATGAACCCAGTGGATTGCTGTTCAAGTCTACAGATAAGTAGTACTTCCCCCTGGTGGGGTTGGTGTAGGTCTTTTTTTTTTCGCTTGAGTAAGCTTTGTCATTAGCATTCGCCTTTGACCTTTTGTTTTTCAATTAAGAACGCTATTCACTTGAATGTAGGAAAGTAATTGGTTAAATTGCATTATTACGATACACGACAGGCTTAAAACTTCAAGGCCCCGTCCACACGTATCGGGATATTTTTGAATCCGCAACTTTTTCTTTCCGGATACGGCTTCCATCTTCACGCTTCCGGCGAATTCGGCAGCGAATCCGGTTATTTTGAATCCGCTCTCCAGAGTGGAAAAAAAATAAGTAAATCCGCAACGAATCCGATGACGTAGCAAAATCGTGTCTAGTCTCCTACCGAAGAATAAACCAATATGAATGTGAAGAGTGATCATCGCAGTAAATTTTCCAAATTAAGCAATTGGAAAGAAGAAGCCTGAAAAAAGTCAGGGCTTCAACGGGATTCGAACCCGTGACCTCCGCGATACCGGTGCGATGCTCTACCATCTGAGCTATGAAGCCACACATTGGGAGCGAGGTCAATTTATTGAGTTCATATTTTCCCGTGCAGTGAAGTGATGTGAAGTATATATGAAATAATTCATATTTGTACCGCGGATGTAGATGAATGTGAAGAGTGATCATCGCAATAAATTGCTTAAATTGGAAAATTTACTGCGATGATCACTCTTCACATTGATCTACATCCGCGGTACAAATATGAATTATTTCATATATACTTCACATCACTTCACTGCACGGGAAAATATGAACTCAATAAATTGACCTCGCTCCCAATGTGTGGCTTCATAGCTCAGTTGGTAGAGCATCGCACCGGTATCGCGGAGGTCACGGGTTCGAATCCCGTTGAAGCCCTGACTTTTTTCAGGCTTCTTCTTTCCAATTGCTTAAATTGGAAAATTTACTGCGATGATCACTCTTCACATTCATCTACATCCGCGGTACAAATATGAATTATTTCATATATACTTCACAATAAACCAATATGGCGGCACAGCTTGTGCGCCTAGTTTGTCTAGATTGGATTTGCGTACCAGGTGCATATGGACAGGCGAATACAAGATAATTTGGCTTTATCTTGTAACACTCTCCACCGACGCAGCACTGCAGTCTCTTTAGAAACTTATTCTCTTTATTCAATTTGCTACGTGTGGAAGGGGAAATCTTTGAATCCGGAAAGAAAAAGTTGCGGATTCAAAAATATCCGGATATGTGTGGACGAGGCCCGAGTCGATCGCACACCTTTTCCAGTGCTTGGCGTCAGCTATATGTATTTACTACGAGTTGTGATTGAGTCACTGGATTGTTTGTGTGCTTTGTGATTGGCTGGAGTGACGACTTTGGTTTTGGTTTTACGACACTCAATGGAAAGCTTCTCTTAATCAGTAATTCATAGATTGATTCACTCATCCATTGTCTCATTCGTTCTTTCCTCTTGGAAGTTATAAGTTGATTGATCAATATTTGTCTTGCCTTTTTCAGGGGAAACTTGTGAGCAGTGAAGAGGATGCTTCAATGGCTTTACAGGTGTCTAATGCCTTGACACAGGCTCTGCTTCAGTTCCGTATGAACAACTTGCCACAAGGGGTGAGTTTAAAATGACCGGAGTACGAGAATCCTGCGTAGAAAAAAAGATGGGGCTGTACATTTTACCGTAATGCCTGATGGGAACCCAAGGGGAGGCGCGGTGGCCTTATGATTAGTTCCGCTCACCTCCAGATCGAGCGGTCTGAGTTCGAGCCCTAGCTAGGAGCATTGTGATGTTCTTGGGCAAGACAACTGCCTTTCTCTGCCCAGGTTTAAGCGCTAACAACTGGGTAAATGCATAATTTTTCCGTTCCAGTTCAGTGAACTTGTGTAAACGGTTTGGTCGAGTGGTCAGGGCGCGGGCTTTCGAATCCAAGGCTCTCGGGTTTCAAGCCATTTTCCCTGCCACTAGATGGATTTATGCGGCCAGAGAATCTCAGGTCCATTGAATTATGACTGTGACACTGAAGGTGACCTTTTTTGTTGCTTTTATTTTAGGCTCTTGGCGATAACAGCTCCTCAGGCGGTAATGCTACATCCTCAAAATCCGAGACATGAATTCCAACTCTGTTCCTAGGTATGTCAATTAACGTCCCAAAATTTAACCAGAATAGACAGGACTTGATTTCTCACAATAGGAGAATCTTTACTGTTGTGATGGTTTCCTTTTTCCTTCTTAATTTACGACTTAGCACAGAGAAGGGATCGTGCTAGACACGAATTGACTATGAACAATCAAAGAGCTTGTGAACCTTAGTAACTGGTGCCATGTTTAAGGCTCTTTGGGTGTAATATTCGAAGATAAATTGGTTCTCAAAAACTGCAAAACATTTGGGTGGCAAAAGAGCTAATGAGCTATTGCATTGTTTTTAAAAGTTTGAGTTTATAAAACCGCTTTGTTAAAAAAAGGTTTTAATACATCGGGCTCAGTAATCGTGCTGTGCCCTTCCAATATTCAGAGTTAATGATTGTATAGCTCTATCAGAAACTGCATCGCTTATGCTAGTGAGGGAAATATGGTAAACAAAGATTCTCCAATTTTAATTGGAGAATCTTTATTTACCATACTTGGAGGCAATAGAAAACTGTCTTAAAAGACAGTTTTCTATTGCCTCCAAGTCAATGTTGGTTGAAAGTAGCAGCAACAAAGAAGGGCTTAAATTAAACCGTTAAGCCATTGTAATCTGCAGGCTTACAGAGAAATAATGATTGGAAATGGTCCTTCTAATTGTGAAATAATAGCTGTTGTTATGGTTAACATTGTTGATGTGATTTTGTTTCACATCCACTTCGCTGACGGCCGGCAAAAATAGCACTTTTCAAACCTTTCTTGAATACCACTGGCGAATTCTTAAAGGGGCTTGCTATGTTGCCAGCCTTATGCAAAACAAGCCTGACCAACTGTTCCTTCCATTGTCAAAATAACTCTTGCTGAACCATCAACATTGCATTGTGTGAACCATCGGAGAAAGAAAAAACACACTAATGTAAGATGTTCATCCCAAAACAGTGCTCCAAGCTCACTTTTTCAAAAAGTCGCCTTTTGGCGACCTTTAATTGTAAAATGGTCGCCATAAGAAAAAATTCAGTCGCCAAAAGGAAAGAAAACGTGAAGGGGAGGACACTTCATGACATATTACAAAAAGGGGAAGACACTTCATGACATAGTACATGAACGGCTAATTCGCCGAACGGCACGTTTTCAACACTGTACTTTGCTACAGTACGTTTACGCATTCATGTCGAGTTTCTGAGCGACGAGAGGAGTAAAGAGAAATACAGGTGATGCCGCCACTTGTACTGCTGATTAGATTCGTCCTATTATTGATAATTTTTCCAGCAAGTTTCTCTTTTAATCTGCTGGTCGCCAATTGGCGACTTTCGCCAGAATTTTGGTCGCCAAATATTTTTTCCACTCGCCATGGCGACCAAAATGGTCGCAGCTTGGAGCGCTGCTGAAAAGATGTCGCAACATTTAGGTAGAGCTCTACCACTTTCCCTTTAAGAAAGCTTGAAATTATCTCCCATAGACCCTTTGCATAAATGGCGCCTAAATTTGAATAACAATACCAGATACATCCTTAGCCTCACATTCCTGTTTCAAGACAAAGGAAATTTCACATGAATGTGAGGCTAAGGATGTATCAAGTATTGTTATTCAAATTTAGGCGCCATTTATGCAAAGAGTCTATACAACTGTGAACATCAGCATCATGGTAGTTAATGTCACTTTACTGATTGGTTTGCATTCCGTTCCAAATGTCAACATTACAGCTGTCAGGTGTGTTCGTTATCGTCACAAGAATATCCTGTTTATTGTATTTTCCTTTATTTTTACAGGTAAAGATGAACTGTTGATCCCAGTGCACCAAGCAAGATTCACGTCAGACCATTTTTCTTTGCTAAACATTGAGAGTTATTATGGAGACCCTTGTTTAAAATTTTCGAGGAGAAAGATAACATGGAGTTAAGATTGCTCTTCCGCTTAGGGATCTTTTCAAGTTCTATCTTATGGAGAAACAGAGGTTACCAGTTCACCTCCTGTTTTATCCTTCAGGGCACTTGAACTTCAAGGAAAAAAATGGTTTTCTATCTGCAGAGCTTCATAGAATTTTATGATAGCTTAAGGGAATTGTTCCAGTGAAGTCTCATCTTGTACTGTTGAAATTCCGCTGAAGAGCCGTTTTAATTTTGTCAACACTGGCCGTTTCCGTGTTGTGTTTTTTTAGTTGGCTTTGATCTGATCTTCATTCAATGTGTATAATATACCTCTATCAGTGACGGATGTGTGGAATTATTTTTTATGACTGCGTTGCATCCCCCCCCCCCCCCCTTCCTTCCCTTCCCCAGTTCCCATACCCGCCCAAAAAAATTACCTTAAAAAGGGTGAAGCAAAGTTTGTAAAAGAGCATTTTTATCACAAAGTAATTCTGATAGAGCAGGTACTGGGCACCGAACCCCACGGCAACGGTAACGTCATTAAACAAAAGGTGAGAACAATGGTCGCGCAAGAGCTAAACAATGGCTGTGCATCCTTGGTACATTTCTTGACTGTCCTCTGCAAAATAACAGCGTTACCTTTTCTAACATACCTTTGTAATAAAAGAGTAAAACCATCAATACATTGTTTATTTTAAGGACAACAACAACGGGCCACGTGGTACTTTTCATCGATTTTTATTTCCATTTTCGAGCAAAGTTTCAAATCTAAACTTCGCAAACTCATTAATTATTTATTCAGCTCTTAACCGACCAGAGCATCTTATTCTGGTCAGGTGGATGAGTTTAGAAACCCAATGAAAAACGAGTTGAAAACTCGGCCGTAAATGAAACCCGTGTTTGAAGCGATTTCAAACACGGATGCAAATTTTCTTAATCTGCATATTGATAAAGCAACAAAACCACGTGGCGATAAACAACTTTATTTAATCGCACATTTTACGAAACAAACTTTAAACCTAAATTATTTACTGCTAACGTTGAATGTAACGGTGCAGTTATTAAACTACCCAAAACAGAAAAGCCCATTCTTTTTCTAAATTTAAATTCTCCTTCAATGGTTGCGACCTCGTGTTTTGGTTCACTTTCAAACTTGCTGTACAAACAGTGAGCCTGGGTTACCTGTGATTCTAGTAGGCTTAATAGATTGCGGTAGTTCTGGTAAATATAGGACTTTATTATCCAACTGCACTTCACAGGGTACAAGTAACGCGAGTAGTACAAATATCATGCGGTATTTGTAGTCCAGAGGACCGCTTAGACAGGTTTCCTGCCGTTGACCAATCAGTTGGCTGGATTTCCCGCGCCAATTCCGTTCCGCTTCGCATACTTCTATCACGAATTCCCTGTAAATAACATACCAATTTGGCGTGTTGGATAATAAATCTCTTATTAGAAGTTTTGTTGAGTAGTATCGCGGAGAATTTTTACTTGTCGTTTGTATTTTGACTCGCCCTACGGGTTCGCCAAAATACGGCACAACTCGTAAAAATACTCGGCGATACTACACAACAAAACGTCTAATTAACAATTAGATTATGAGCTCGAGATTTCTACGAGGTGATAGTTGATGAGGCCGAAGGCCGAATCAACTATCGCCTCATAGAAATCGAGAGCGAATAATCTAATTGTTTTAGTAGAATTCTAACTGAAATTAACAAAAATAACGGTTTCCAATGATTTTTCCACGCATTATTAAACTTTACCCTTAAACAAATTTGCGCGTATCGAACTGTCCTTGGCAAATTTGTAGTTGTTTACGTGCGTACCCGCTTTTTCAATAGTTTCAAGTTTTTAAAGTCAAGAAACCGTGAATGTGCTTCTTTTAGTTTACTCAGGAATTTAATTACCCGTTTACATCTAAATTTCCTTCCAAAACCTCGGAAAAACTATGAAAACATCGCATTTCGAAGAGGACCGACAGCCAACTGCACTCTAATGGCTGATAGTATACGAGTAGCCAATCAGATTGCATCATTTGCATTAGTATACTAGTAGAATTCTACTAATAAGATATATGAAGTTAATTAAGGTGGCTGAAAACAGTTTTCAGTACTTTTCAAGACCTAGAGTTTGATGGATCATTATAACCACTCTCTACTGGTCGACGCCAGAATCATTGTATCAACAAGCTGCCCAATCATCGGGGAACAAGTTGCTGTCACTTTTGTGGCACAATAGGTTACCATAGCAACAAAATGACCTGCTAAAAACACCTTTAATTTTAGCTTTAAGCGTTTATAACTCAAAAACAAGCTCGGTGACCCCCATTCTTTATTATCGAATTGTAATCAGCATGATAAGATGCAACTTTTTGCAAAGTTTAAAAAAATTCTGCGAAGGGGGTTCAGAGCCATCTTAAATATCGAATATTTTGGAGGGAGTGATCTTATTTCAAATATATTTGAGCTATCGCTTATAAAATTGTATAGGGTGAAGTATTTGAAAGAAGCATTTTATTTTTTTGGTTTCAAGAACTTTGCTCCTTGGTCACGTGACTTACCACATTACATAAAATTGAATCCAAATTTACCATAGTTTGGAGTTGTAAAATAATGCTTGACATATTTAGATGGGTATAACCACCAAGTTTAAAGAATTAATTTGGGTTTGATTCATTGATTCATTTCTTTTGTTTCGATTACAACGTATATCAATTGGAGAGGGACTGGGACTAGACAAAAATAGGAAATAGTGACTAAAGAATAAAACATTTTTAGAATCCCCGTTTAGAACGACATATACCCAGGTGAGGTTAAGGTTTTGAAAGATAAAACAAGTATTTTCTAGCACGTTTACGTCTAGGGCGTGGTCTATCACGTGACCACACAAGTAGAGCAAATTGTCAGAACAAAAACATTTTACATATTTAATAAACAATTAGAAGCCAAGATTTAATGAAAAAGACTAAATTTAAAAAGAATGTCCAAAACATCACATATAAGCCAGACCCATGCCTTAAGGACATTCGCGCGAAAATTTTCCAGTCGATAGAGTTTTTTAAAATTTTTACTACAGGCAGATAATGAGATACTTGTGCCAGAAATGCACAAAAAATTGGGGGTCACCGTCTTCGCTTCAGAGATAAAGCGTGTGGTAAACTATACTGATTTTGAAAAATTGTCCTATATAATTGAGCACGGTCTACAGGGGTTTATAGTTAAAAAATACCGAAGGTGAGTCAACGGAGGCAAACAATCTTGTCATATTTTGAAGTGGGTCTGTTGTGTAAATAGTTCCATATATTACTAACGTTTTCACTAAATTTAACCCTTTAAGAGGCACTTGAAACCGCCGAAAAGATGCAAGAGGAGTTAAGAAGAACGGAATTTGATGGTGCATTTTGCCAAAAATTCAAAGTTCTAGTCGATAGATTTTCTTTATTTTTTCCCTAAACGTAGAAAATCAGTAGAGAAAATGATCCATCAAAAGAAAAATTGGGGTCACCGTACGTATAAGATCGTTAAATCCAGACAAAGCTCAATGGCCATCTGCCCTATCATTTGTTCATTTTATGACTCAGCGCGCGCTCATGCATGACGTGGCATGTGAATTCGCGTGCGCAGTGAGGGTGCGCAGAAACAATTAGCGCGAACGTCCTTAATTCAGGTGAGGAGTTTTGCGGAGTAGTTCTTGCTGTTTTAGTAGTTTTGATAGATGTCGTAGTTCTGGTAGTTCTTGTAGCTTTGTCGAGTAGTTCTTGTAGTTCGTTTTAGTTCTTGTTTAGTAGTTCTTGTAGTTCTGCTATTTCAGGGAGTTTTACTAGTTTTGGTAGTTTTGGCGGTATGTTCTTGCAGTTCTTTTTAGTACTTGTAGTAGTTCCTGTAGTTCTTTCACTGCGAATAGTTCTTGCAGTTCTTGTATTGCTTGTACTTCTTATAGTTGTTGTAGTCCCTTTAGTTCTTCAGTTGTGTTCTTGTAGATTTAGTAGTTCTGGAAGTTCTCAGTGTTAGGTCTTGTAGTTCTGATAGTTGCTGTATTCTGGTAGTTAGTTGTTGTAGTCTTTGTATTCTTCGTAGTTCTTGTAGCGTCGGTATTGCTTATAATTTTGGTTAGCTGAATGTATTAAGGAAGTCCTGATAGGTCTTGTAGTTCTTGTAATTCTTGAAATACTAGTAGTTATATCGTGGTCCTGGTAGTTTAGGAAAACTTTCGTTGCCTAAGCCATATACTAATTACTTAAAACGAAGTTTTTGTTATAGCGGGGCCTGTTTTTGGAATAACTTGGCCAACATTTAAAAGTCGTTGGTTTAGATTTGATGTTTATTCTCGTAGTTCTCGACTGATAGACTTTCTGAAAAGTCCTTCGTCTTGTTTATTCCGCAACGGCCGCCTTGCGACCTAACATATTCTACCCTGAAATTCATGAGGTCGCCGGACTTGTGGCAAGTCTACTCGACTGGTAGTTCTTGTAGTTTTGGGAGTTCCTTTAGTTCTGATGGTTTCTGTAGCTTTTGTAGGTCGTTTAGTTCTTTTGGTAGTTTTTGTGGTTCTGGTAGTTTTGGTACTTCCCTCTACTTATAGTAAATGTTTTAGCAGTGATACTTCTTGTACTTCTCGTATGATCTAGTAGCTCTAGCACTTCTTGTAGTTCTGTTAGTTTTGGTAGTTCGTTTGGTTTTGGTAGTTTTTGCAGTTGTAAAACTTTTTTTTATAGTTCTTGAAGTTGTTACAGTTTTTGTAGTTCTGGTAGTTGTTGTAGTTCTGGTAGTTTTGGTACTTCCTTTACTTCTAGTATTTTTTATTAGTTCTGGTTGTTCTTTGATTAGTTTTGGTATTTTTTGTAATTCTAGTAGTTCTTTTATTATTTTTCGTAGTTCTGGTAGTTCTTGTAGGTTTTGGCATTTCTTGTAGTTCTAGTAGTTTTTGTAATTGTGGTAACGTCTTAATGCCGATAATATATGAATACAAGCTTCTCTTAAGTAGTTCTTCTTTTGCCTTTTCTGTAATACGTTTCTTTTATGCAGATGTCATTTATTTTTATTGTTCCTGGCCCGCCTCGATTAGCTTTTGCTTCCTGCGGTGCCAGGTCTGTCTACTGTATTATGTGCAAAAAATGTAATAAAGTTGTCTTGTCTTGTCTCTTGTCTTGTCTTGTCTTGTCTTGTCTTGTCTTGTCTTGTCAAAGCACAAAGGACAGGAAGCTCGGAGGATAGGCTAAAGTACAAAGAACTGAGAAATAAGGTAAACGAAGCTCTTAGAAGTGCCGAGGCGGAGTACTGGACAAATATGCTAAGCACCGCCAGTGAAGGATCAAGGGACTTTTGGAAGATTATGAACCAATTAACAAGAAGAGGAGAAAGCAGCAAGAGAATTGGCCCAGTCAGAAACAGCAGTGATGTTTTAGTGTATGACTGATCATAAGAAATCAGCCACAATGAATTCCTTTTTTGCAACAGTGGGTGAGAAATTAGCCGTTCTGACTTTCCAACCACCACTGTGGATGGTACATCACTCATCTCAAGAATTACACCAACAATTTCGGATATATCATTTGGTCATGAGGTTTTTTTTGCAGTAAACTTGCAAAACTTAACATTCGAAAATCCCATGAGAGTCATGGTATAACATCAAAAGAAATGACAATTGTTTCAAAAGAAATTGCTTATGGTATCTCAAATTTAGGCAAAATGAGCTACGAGCAAAGTAAATATCCAAGTCAGTGGAAGATTGATAAAGTTAAACTACTATACAAAGGTGGAGACTGTGCAAACTGTGGGAATTACAGGCACTGACTATGTTGAGTATACCTAGTAAAGTAGCAGAGTCAGTCCTCTGTGATACCATTGATCCACACTTGAATGAGGTACTGCATGACAACCATGGGGTTACAGGAAAGCTATAACGTCAGAGTCTCTCCTACAAGAATATTTCAGCCTAAAATCGGCAGAAAAATAAGAATATTCAGCCTGGGCCGGAAAAACAACATTGTTATAAAAGAAAAGAGTGTATGCAGACGACATCACTACCTTTGTAATTGGAGATAATCCCGATGATGTTACAATTAAGAGATCTACGCTTTCTGCAGACTAAATAAGCTGACCCTGCACTCTGAGTGAAAAGTCTGAAGTAAAGATTATCCAACGTGATCAGTTTGTGGGCCCATTGTTGTCTGTGACGCACGGCGGTACACAAATCGACCACACAATGAAAACAAAACTAGTAGGTGTGGTCATCGACAACAAACTGACATGGAGAGATCAGTTAGAGAAGACACATAAACCACTAAGTAGTCAGCATCGTGTGCTAAAGAAAATGCGATATCTATCACCCAAATTACTAGAGGCATTTTACTTTAGGACAGTAATTCCACAAATAACATATTGCATACCTGTCTGGGGCGACAGTTCTGTGGCCAAGCTAGATGAAATTGAGAACTTCCATATAAAAGTAGGTAGATTTATCCTCAGAATATTTTGGAAAGTGAAGTGCTGAGCTATATCAAGTGGCAAGATCTAGGATACCTTTACAAACGTAGGTTTGCTATTTAAAGTTAAGCAGGGCTTAAACCATAGGTTATTGCCATTCTTTACTTTTACTGAATCCAAGCGCAGGGGTGTATTACTTGAGGTGAAATGGAAGAAAACAGAGCTAGGAAGAAATAGTTTCTCATATAGGACGATTGTGGTATGGAATTTACTGGATGGAAGGACAAGGAATTTGGAAAAGCTAGATGCTTTGGAAGTAGCACTGAACCGCAACAAAACCAGCGTCAACAAAATAACATTTAATAAAGGGACTACAGTAAATCTTAATGAGGATATTAACTTTTTGTATCATTAAATGTTAATATTTACATCTCTTAAAATTTTTGAATCTTAAATCTTAAATTAGTAGATTATTTTCTCTTGTTGTAAATAGCAGTTTTTACCTTAGAATTAACCTTTGTATCCTAGTTTTAACAGGTATTGTAGTTTAATTGGTAGGTTTATATGGTAGGACTCATATATATAGTTTTAATTGTATTATTAAGTTTAGCAGGTCCACACCTGCGCTTTAGCTGCCACTACCGACCTGCTTTAACAAATGAAGGGGATGAACAAGTATTAGCAAAGCCACTAAGATAACTAAAACTGTAAAATTAACCGAAACCATTTCAACGAGAGAATAAGTTAGAAATCAGTTATAACTCTAGGCACAAACATGCGAGGCGTCTAAACCATGTTATATTAAGTTGTTTCTTTTCTGTAAACAGTGTAAAATAATGAACTTGAACTTGAATACGAATAACGTCCGAGGCGGGAGTAATTTTTTTTTTCTATGTACGTGATGGAATTAGGGTGAGCAGCTAAGACAGGTACTTATACCATGAGAGATGGAATTTCCTGTTTGAGATTACTGAAGACACGTACGCAGAGTGAATGAAAATCCAAACAGTTTTTTTTTACTGAAGACACGTACGCAAAGTGAATCGAATGAAAATCCAAACAATTTTTTATGAAAAGCAACAGAAATTCTTGTTTGAGCTAACCATCATAACTGAAACCGTTACAAATTCTGAGCCGGGAAAAATTAGTATGAATGTTTTTATGGTATTATGTGCCACCATTCGTGGGCTAGTGATTGGCAGTGTTTTAATTAACTTTGATTAAAAAACAAAAGGTGACATGCTTGGCAACTGTGAGCTTTATTGGCTTCTTTTTGTTACCTCTGGAATTACTTGTGACTGACCCCATCACCAGACGAAAAGCACGGAAGGCGAGAGTACGAAACAAAGATATCAAATAATTGCAGGCAAAGTTGTATGAGGTTCCTGGAAAAACTTTCCCATTCATACGTTCACTGGATATATTCGATTCAATGCCTCTGTTTTCAGTTTGGATGGTAACCGCAGCCGGTCTTTTCAGCACCTCAGCAGCTTTTTGTTCCTTTACTGGAAACCGTGATGCATTTCATGTACATCCCACGCCGCAGATGTGGACTGCAAGCAAGCTCTGCCGTCAGTTATGGAAAAACAGTCGGTATGGTGCTGTACCCAGAAACGGAAGCAAATCGGATCCAGGATACGCCGTTGGCCATGTTTGCTGTGAGGATAACGAAAGCAGTCATCCTGGAACTTGTCAAGTTGCAAATCGAAAAGGTAAACGGGTAATATTCTTAATTTCTTTTAGAGTAAAATTGAGGGTTTGAAAATTTTTCCAAGCTTCGTATTTAGCTTGCAATTTGGCGCGAGACGCGTTTCATAGAGGGGTCTTGAATAAAGTGAATGTGGCCTACATCTTCTTCTGCTCTTTTCTCGCTAAGTATTTCGTAGAGCTTTAGGAAATTTCTGTAGACTCTGTAAAAAAAATGACGATGGTGAAGACGGAAACTGGAGTATATTGAACGAGCACTACGCGCTGTTTATTGTGAAAACTATTCGACGTATGAGAAACTCTTGCAAAGAGCAAAATTACCAACACTTCATAGGCGACGACTGTAAAGGCCCGTTTACCCAGGCGATTTTTGTCGCGGCAACTCGATGCAATTTTTGTCGCGCTAAAGTTGCAACTCCAAAATCGCACGTGTAAACCAGGTGCGATTTTCAATGCGATTTGTCACCGCGATATCGCAGGGGTTTCGAGCATGTTTGAAACTTGCTGCAACTTTAGCGCGACAAAAATTGCATCGAGTTGCCGCGACAAAAATCGCCTGTGTAAACGAGCCTTAAGCCATTGCAATCATGTGTAAAGTACAAAAATGGTCTGGCGCCTCCCTACATTGCGGACTTATTTGTTGTGACCACTTCTCAGTATCATCTTGGAAATTCTTATTTCAGCATACCTAGATTTCGGACTTTTGCCTGTAGCTCCGGGGGGTACTCCCAGAAAAATTGGGTGAGGGTGTGCGGCCCGCTTCCCAAAATCCTTACCCTAGTTATGACCAAATCTGCGATATTCCCTACCCTATTTATGACCTGCCCAAAAATTTGGAACCTTATTTATAACCTGAACCTTACTGTTTCAGACCTGCGTTGTAACTGGATCTCTAGTTCAGACCAATGTTAAATGACCCTAAACATAATTCGGGAAGGGCTTTTGTTGATTTCCTTTTTCGATAATGATGAAAACGTGGCTTCTAAGTTTGAGAACATACCCCTCTTAGGGCTAGAGTACAAAAACCATACCCTATTTATGACCAAAATGGCCGAAATCAGCTAAAATCGATACCTTATTTATGACCAAAACGGCTGAAAAACCCTACCCTTTGGGGCCGCACATACCTATATAGCTCATATGAGGGAGTACCCCCCCCCCCCCCGGGCCTGTGGCAAACATAGCCTGACTTATTTAGGTCCTGCCATTTGGTCCAAACTCGATAGAGCTATTCGATCGTCTTAATCATTGAGAATTTTTAAAAAGCCCATCAAATTGGTTAATCTAACATGCTTGTTGGACAGTACTTGCAAGGACTGTTTTTTATGTAACAAATAACAATTGACTTAACGCGTGACTCGTTGTTTCTTTTGTATATTTTTTCAACACTAACAAATGTACATATACTTCATTTTTATTAATTATTAGATAAGTAAGATTGAAGCTAGATGTCCCCAATTAGTGCAAAATACCTCCTTTATATCAAACAAGAGTGGTAAATTGCTGAAGGGCATTCTTGAAAGAGCGGAGACCTCAAAACTGATGCGTCTCGACCGCAAAACCACATGGTCTGTGAAGGTCTGTCATAAGTCTTTTCAGTTTGCAATCACGTGGAATTCATTATCAGGATTTGGCAGTTCTTAACAACACCATAAACGTTGGAAATATTTCAATTGCAATCAGATGAATTATTTTTCCCGCTCTGTCCTGAGAGGTTCTCTCAACACTCAATGGACTGCATGACCAGCCGGTTCAGTAACAAGTCTAATTATTTTCTGTTTCTACAAGTACTTCTGTAAGACCTAATCCCCTGTCCGTAACTCCAGCAGTTCATATTGCATCTTTAAACTGGTTATGAGCATTTAAATTTTTTTGCAAATGAAAATTGCGTTGATGAGTTAAAAGCCCCCAAATTAAGTCGGCGTCAGTTTGCTTTTAAAGCTGAAATGAGGTCACACCTAAAGGTTAAAGGACTTCCTTGGTGATTAAACAAACAAGCTAAATCAAAGTACGTAAAGATAATTTTCCACTGTTTACATACTTGTAAATATGAACTGTATCAGGATTGCTGGTCTAAAGTTTGCGAATGAGAAAATTCTTAACTGCGCCTCAGGATCACGGCAGACTCACTTTCCACATGAAATGGCCACATTAGTTTAAATTTATCTTTCCTATATATATTTGCATGACTTTAGAAATCGAAGCTCCTTTAAACTGCTTTCTATTTAAGTGGTTTTATTGAATTGCGTGCGAATGAACACGATTGGGACTGACCGTCTGAGACGGTAAAACGTGATCCAAACGACTACCATATGATCGCTTTTTAGACGGCTTAAGTGATCGGGAAGAATTATACCAAATCTGAGCTTTGGTTATTAACCTCCACTTTATTGTGCTTCTATTTTTTCAACCGAAATTGAATAATAATAATCCACAAGAAAAAATGAAGGGATTAAGAAGGAATCCATTACAGGCAGGGACTGCGGAGACTATTTTAAAGTGGTAGGGTTAAGAATATGTAGCCAATGCAAACAGTATTTGAGGTCAGCGTTTTGCCATTTACTTTGAATTTGCGCGCCATCTCGAGTATTAGGAAACCCAGAATTAAAAGTGGTAGGGCTACAGCCCTGCCTGCCCCACCCCCCCTCCCTCCCTCCCCCCGCGGTCCCTGACAAGTCCGAGTAACTTGAAGGGGACAAAAACTTTGTACTAAGATTATTTTCATCAGTATTGCAAACTTTTAATTCTGTGTGGCTGTCTTAAATATCTTGTAAAAAGAAATTATTTCTAACAATTGTACAACACCAAATGTCGATCGAAAACTGACAAACTCTGAAGTTGATATGAATACTTGAAAGTCAACTTGTGGAATAAAACAGATGAGGAATTCTCTGAACTTTGAAGTTTAGTTTCTCGAGTTCCCATGGAATAATGCTTTAGTGTTATTTCAGGCGACTTTGTATCTTTAGCTTTTGGAAAATGCAAAAAGGACTGTAATATACTTAATATACATTAAAATGCTCGATTTCTTATCGGATTGTGTCTTAACCCTTTATTCCCTTCACCCTCGCTTGCATCGCTGTTTCGAGAAATAGATTCATAAACCTTTACTATGTTTACCTTTATTTGATAGTGCATAATGCCAACGTATGATTCTACTCGATTGAGCTGCACCAGATTACAAGTTCAGACAAACTAAAACTAAACCAAGATGGATCTGTTGATTTCCTTTTCTTTTTGTTCGCAATTCAGCATAATCCAGCGAATTGCCCACTTTCCTGTTTTGATGTTTTTCATAGATGGGAGTCTCAAAGATGAACAACTGGATGGATTCTCCAATGTTGTGACGAATTCCAGCGGAGCTGTTATTGGAGGATCGTGCGGAGGATTCTTGTTCGTGTGCGTTATGATTTACATCTTCTACAGACTGCTGAGAGAAGATTCACACGTTTATCCTAGCCCCTGCTGATCCCTGTACTTGCGTGTCTGTGCCACCTGCATGCAAATTCTAAACCATCTACTAACTGACCAAACAAATAACTACCTAACTGAATCAGTGAGTTACCGACAGACAGAATTACTGACTGGCTTACTGAATTACTGACTGACTGACTGACTGATTGACTGAGAGACAGACTGACGAGTTCACTGATTGGTTGACAGACTGACATACTGACTGACAGACTGACTGACCTTAACGTTTTCGAAAGCTCTAGAGAAAAGCAAACAGTAAAAGAGATGATGACTATGGTGGCCTACCTTTGCCATAGTAAAATTTCTAAAAAAACGACTTGAAATTTTAAAAAAATTTATTAGTAAAAAAATTTAAAAAAAGAAATTAATTTAAAAAAATTAATTTAAAAAGTTTCGATCAAAAGAAAAAAGATAATATAAAATAAAAATAAAAATAAATGAAAATAAAATTGATTCAAAAATCTTCATGGCCTATCGTTGCCATAGACCAGAATCACTTGCGGTCGTGCTTAAACAAATATGGCCGCTCGCATTCGAAATGAATCGTGGATTGAAGACGAAGAACTGAAGGAGGTAATGAAGAAATATGTCAGTCAAGGGTTA
Source organism: Platygyra sinensis (assembly GCA_019787425.1). Classification (NCBI taxonomy): domain Eukaryota; kingdom Metazoa; phylum Cnidaria; class Anthozoa; order Scleractinia; family Merulinidae; genus Platygyra; species Platygyra sinensis. Next base: position 32,317 of record JAHPZR010010648.1, on the reverse strand, counting down.
AGGCGTGAAGAAATGTTGGATTACCTGGAAAGAGATTTCTCTCAGTACGCTTGGAGTTTTCGAACGCTTGACAGACGCCTCCGAGCCTTTGGAATCTACTACACAGACAGACGTGTCTCTCTGGAAGAAGTGCAAGATGCAGTTCGGAAGGAACTGGATGGACCTGGCAAGTTATTGGGGTACAGGGCTATGCAAAACAGATTACGACAGGAACATGATCTTCTTGTTCCACGAGATCTAGTACACGCTGTGATGTTTGATCTTGATGAGGAGGGACTTGCAGCAAGATGCCCAATCAGAAAGAAGGGAAAGCCTAAAGGGCATTTCACAACAAAGGGGGTAAACTGGGTATGTTCACTTGATGGACACGACAAACTCATGGGTTACAGAAATAGTACTTTTCCATTAGCAGTGTATGGATGCATTGACTCAGCTAGCCGTAAGCTCCTTTGGTTAAGAGTGTGGGTCACAAACTCCAATCCAAAGGTTGTTGGGAGATGGTATCTTGAATATCTGTATGAAAGTAGGGTTATGCCCTCCATTTTGAGGCTGGATAAAGGAACAGAAACAGGGGTCATTACAACGATGCATGCATTTCTAAGGCAATCTCATGGTGACATGGACCCATGTGACACAGTGATATATGGCCCTTCAACATCAAACCAGGTACTATCCAAACTACCAGTACTTAATACTTAATACTGCAAGCCTGAAAATTAAAATGCAGATAGGGCACTCAAGCTTTTGCTGTACTTCAGAGTGCATATACTCGTGTACACATATTTATCATTAATATATTGACAGTGCTGTGAGGCCACACCTGATCATGACTTTGAGGTGTTGTATGGTTTCAATATTTGGGTAGTTTAAGGTTTAGTAGCTATCAGTGGTCAATCAAAACTTCAGGCATGCTTACTGCGATATAGTCCAATGCATTCTTTTGCATTAATAAGTTACAGATTCTACACTAACTTGCTTTACCTTTTATCCGTGAGTTACAGTCTTCTTTTGTCACTACAGATAGAAAGATGGTGGCGAGAACTGCACGAAAGGCTCGAGAAATATTTCAAGGTGCAACTTCAAACACTTAAAGATTGTGGTAGTTATGACCCTACCAGTGAGACTGACAGGTTTGTTCAAAGTTAAATGAAAGATTGATGTGGGCTGAGTAACAGAGGCATTCTTTTTTATCAGTATTTCATAGCTCAAAGGAAGCAAAATATGATGTCAAATATCAATTCTGAGATAAAATAACTATTGAGAAATGAATTTAGGAATTCGAATGAATTTAATAATATATTTTACAATAGGCTCATTTTGGATGCATTTTAGCTGTATGCACCACCTTTATATTGTTCCTAAGTTCTCTTTGGAGTCAGCTAAATTCAAATCATAATGATAGATGTAGTAAGGACTGATCCTTTGTGCCTTTCATATTGCAATCTACAGAATGTTGTTGGCTTTCTTGATGATTCCTGTGATCCAGAAGCAATTGGATTCTTTTCGTCAAACTTTGTGGAACACCCACCGAATAAGAACCCAGAAAGACACTTTTCTTCCAGATGGGGTTCCTGAACATATCTATGAATTCCCTGAGAAATATGGTTTCGAGGATTGTGGTCAGTACTATTGCACCAGAATTGAATAGCACAAGCTGATAATTGCAAACCTTTTCCTTCTAACCGATCATGTATTCCATACTTTATGGTAACCACAATAATTACATGTCTACAGAATATTGAGTGTCCTGTTTGGGAGGGGTTCTGTAGTAGGTTAGGTAGAGTTCAAGTTCTTTTATAGTTAGTTTTACTAATTTGCTTTTACATCTTCAGACCAGCAATTTTAATTTTTAGAAATATCAACATATTACAAAGTAGCTAATACATTGCTCTAATTTTCAGGATGGCCCATTACAGAAGAGCAATTAGAGGATGTTGCAAAGTTTTCTGAAGTTTTAGAGACTGGCTCTGACTTCCTGGGAGAAGACATCAGAAAAGCATGTGAAGACATAATTCCTTTCCCTGAAAGGGTTGAGCCGACTGAATGCATGGAAGCCTTTGTGTTCTTAAAAAACAAGTTCCAAGCACCAACATAATTATGGAACTATTCATTTGGTTACCATAGATTGAAATTCATATGCCATAAAATTGCTATAAGTTTTATAATAACATTTCTATTAAAAGGACACCAACACAGCTCAACTCCTTTCAAGGCAACCTTAGTGACAGGACTAATGCATTACTCATGGAATGGTAAAATTTCAACCCTTAACCAATTTAGTGTTTCTGTAGTTAAATGTGTCACAAAAAGAGAACTCTGATAAAAAGGTGGCACATGCTTAGAAGTGCTCTGAACATCAAGTCAAAAAGTTCATATATTTGGTTCATTGCAGTTATGAAAATCTTCCTTTGCCTTGTAAACATGGTTTGAAAAACTGAAGATTAGCATGTGGCATAATTAGCCCTATGCATGTAACACTAAAAGCAACTGTTTTTTCCTTAAATTTCCTTATGAAAAAGAACACAACTTAGGAACCCCAATAACAATGAACAAGAACCACAACCAACAACAATCCCTGAAGTAAAAACTTCTTTGAAATGTTCAAGCTAACTAACAAGCTGGAAGTACCTGAGTAACTTAACACAAGTAACTTAGCAATTGTGTCCATCACCACTGCCATAGTTCAAATAAAAATAATAACACTTATTATTATCATACATGTCCCTCAACTTCCCAACTTCTACAAACTATGTTGTCCCAGTTGATCACAATAATAATTGCACACATGTTCTTTAAAAAAAGTGCTGATGGCCTCTTTTGACAAGTTACCAGCTGTAAATAGGATTTCGTTGTCCTCATCATCCACAAGCTTCGCTGATGCTATTTCTGGATCGAAGAGCCTGTATCCACATCCTTGAATGTCTAATAGCATGAGCTCATGGTTTGACTTTTCATATGAATAGTGCGCTAGGCATTCAGCCTTTTCAGAAATGATTTTGTGCCCACAATAACAAAGCTTGCCATCATTGTTGATGTATTTGTCGAACTTTCCCTCCACGTATTCTTCCACGGTAACATACTCTTCACCTTTTTTTCCAAGATATATGTTACCATACTTTAGGGTAGGGCCAAATGATTCTTGCAAGTTGGCTTTCTCTATTTCTTGTCTTAACTGGTTGGCAAAGTTCTGGGCAAGGCAGTGCATTTGCACCACTTTTCTTGTGTGTGCCTCAACACTTTGCTTGGTTTCAGATATTACTTCCAAAGCATTTGTCGTGTACTCCTTAACGACCCAAGTGAAGGCAGACAGTTCCTTGTCGTTTGTGCGAGCCTTATATGCCCTTCGAAATGCTCCCTCACCAAGCAGATCTTTAGAGATATTGAATTCAACGGCTTTGGGAATAGTAGACCACCTCATTCTACTCAAGTCAAACTGATACAAATTAACAACCTCAGGGGACTCGACTACCTTTCCCAGTTTCAGCATTTGCGAAACGGAAATACTTTTTGGAGGTACAGGCTTATGCATAACTGCTTTCTTAGGACTGGGAACAGAGAATGCTCTTCGCTTGACTTCTGTGTAGGACACACTGCTTTCATATTGCCTCTTTCTGGTGCTTCGCTCTTCCACCTGGGAAGAAATCGAGCTATCCTCCACATTTAACCGGGAAGCACGTGCACACGAACGATCACTGATAAACCTTACATATATGAGTTTCAGGTCTGGGACTTGCTTGATATTACAGCAGGACGGCCCCTGCTCCCCCGCCAACACGTCACAGACTACATTACGCCCTGTTTGTGGTGCAAAGTGCTTTAAACAAGCGTCCTTAATCTTTTCAATCGTCAACTCGTCGTCGTCAAATCCTACTTTAACGAACTCTCTTGGTCCGATACGCGAGTATTTTTGCGCTTTACCTGTCACATCCGCGCTTAGCCTCTGCACGACAATCTCCTCTTTGTTCCTCCTGGGGTCCTTTGATTTACCCTGTTTTCCAGTTCTTTTCTCCTTCATGGCCTTTTTAAACTTCATCCATTTGTCCTGTTTATCCGCCATATTTGTTTAAGCACGACCGCAAGTGATTCTGGTCTATGGCAACGATAGGCCATGAAGATTTTTGAATCAATTTTATTTTCATTTATTTTTATTTTTATTTTATATTATCTTTTTTCTTTTGATCGAAACTTTTTAAATTAATTTTTTTAAATTAATTTCTTTTTTTAAATTTTTTTACTAATAAATTTTTTTAAAATTTCAAGTCGTTTTTTTAGAAATTTTACTATGGCAAAGGTAGGCCACCATAATGACCAAAACATTTTTTTAGAATAAGTTATGTTGGCATCAAAAAAATTGATTGGATGTGCCTCTTTAGTAGAGCTTCCATTGCTTTGTTTGGAGCATGTCATTGCAAATCATCAATGTTAGTTTAATGTGTGGGAAACATTTGAAAAATTATAACTGGCTCCATTTTTAAGCTTTCAGCAAAATTTTATGCAAAAAGAGAAATGTGTGTTATGTTTGAAGCAGTTAAGTTAATCGCAAGTAGTAACTTGAGTGACAGAAAATATGGCTCAAAAAAACTCATTAGTGAATTCTACAGCTTACCCAGATAGTCATAGAATAACGTAATTAAAAAGTTGTTTATATTATTTAGAAGAATTATTCCTGCAATAAAATGTACCGGTCTTTAATAACTTTTGTCATTTCAGTTTTATTCTAAATGCAAATTTATTTTAGGTCTTTGTAAGATTCAGTAACTGATTTGCAGTCGGTATTGCGCAGTCTCAGCGTTCTCACAAACATTAGAGGCAAAGCGATTTTCTTCGTTACGAACTGCTTATACCTTACCTTGAGGCGCATTTAAATTCTTTTCAAACAGTTCCCTTGAGTTTTACAGCTTTGAAGTTTTTTCATCAAGTGATATCAGAAAGAATGAAGCATAAAGCTTCGCATCGAAAAATGGCGGTTGACATGAAACTTTGAATTTACTGGAATTTACTTCTTGTAAGTAGCCTTGCATACGGTCGGCGCGCGGGAAATTTGAATTGACCAATCAGGATTCAGCAGGCGGGAAAAACTTTACTGTCCTGACGAAGTCCTGACGTCATTGTAAGTTTACAGGAAAGGCATTGAAGCCAGGCACCTTTTGTCGCTGGAGATGGCTCTAAATATTTACGAAAAGGGATTTACAATTGTCAAAACCCTATCAGTTCTTAAAATGTGAAAAATATGAAGAAGTTTGTGTCCAAGTTTGTAATTTGGCGCCAAATCTGAGTCGCCGGCGTCCGGCATGGCAACTCGCTCGTAGTTCGTCGAGTGTCGCCAGGTAGGGTGATAGTTGTCTTATTTTGAACAAAATATCCTGTTTCTCGTCAAACTAAACCCGGAATTCTCGAGTTAACTATTAGAAGAAGCCAAAGCAACTTTAGCATTGTCTCTATTTTTGTAACCTGCGAAGAAAAAGGCTATAATCGTGTCGTTTCGGTAGGACAGCTAAGTTTTGACTGCCGCTCGTACTGCGGGCTCAACCGCCGTATGCAAGGAGATGCGAAATGCTACATTTTGTGATGTCTTACATGAAACAAAACAAAATTCGTAAAAAAACTGCGCAGAACGGACTGGAAATCATCTTTAAGGTTCTTGTACAGTTTGAAATATCTTTTGCAAGAACTTCATCTTTGTAACTGAACTGAAGAAAAGAGGCGTTACATGTCATTACCTGCCTAACGGCTATTAAACCTCATTTTTTTTGTTTATTATTTTGTTAATACTTAAACGGATACAACAAGTTTAAAAAAACCATTCGTGTACGCGAATTAGATACCCCCCCCCCCCCCCCAGCCCCCCGATTACGTGACACATGCACGCTGTATCTTGTCATAAAGGCATAAAGGTTGTACGTTCGCCTTAAGTTTGATGTCGAGACGGATCACTAATTTATAATTGTTCATCAATATCTGTATCTGTAGAGAGTGCACAGTCCAGTGAAAACTCCGAAAAGGCTTATTAGACTTATTAAACCACTTAGTCCTCGTATTTCTTTCCGAATCCTCAGAAATAATTGTTTGGAATGGTGTCTCAAACAATCTGTCTCATAAGAATGTTAGAGGGACGCGCAGCAACTAAGAAAGCGTTAAACCAGTATGTGATATGGTCTTGAGATGTTTAATATGACCAAGTTGTTCCTCCTAGCTGAACATAAATGGAGGTCTTAAAAATCTCCTATAATTAAACATACAGTGGGCTAGTAGCATCCAAAACTGTTCAGTCGCTACAGCTGCTCGACGTTTTCCAGCCTTTTTGCCACAGTTCTAAACTGATATGTTGTTCGACCTTCTCTGATGAAACGGATATATCAAGTATCACAACATTTAGATTCCACTGCGTGATAACAGTGAAGTGCAGAATATGCAAATTAGGAAATCTGTCCCTTTCAGGAGAAACGAGCTCTACGAAGACCCTGACGATATGTGACTTATCTCCTATCTCTTCGTTTATACAGCTCGAAGCGGTGATAATTTTTGAACCTAAACAAGGATTAAAACAGTGGAAGTGTAGAATATGCAACCAAGTTTGAAGAACACTGCTCTAATATTTCTGGAGATGTTCTTGATTAGTATTTTATTGTTTAAGTGTAACCATTTATGACGTCTCACTTTCCTCATTTTCATAATACAAAAACATGAACATATCTAAAACGAAAAATAGATATTTCAAAAAGAAAAACGCCATTCCTCTTTACTTTGAAAAGCCTTTCAAATAAGCGACAATTATTTTTTTACTTCATAGGCACTTTAAGTTCTGTCATAAGTCTTTTCAATTTACCATCACGAGGAATTCATTGTCAGGATTTGGCAGTTCTTAACGACACCATAAACGTTCGAAATTTTCAATTGCGATCCGATGAATTATTTTCCCAGCACTGTCCTGAGAGGTTCTCTCTACAATCAATTTACTGCATGACCAGTCAGTTCAGCAACACATATAACTGTTTTCTGTTTCTACATATACTTCTGTAAGACCTTATCCCTTGTACAACTCTAGCACTTCATATTTTTAAACTGGCTATGAGTATTTTAATTTTTGACGTTAACTTAACGAGTTAACGAGTTAAAACACCCAAATTCAATTCGGCGCTTTTGCTTTTCAAGCTGAAATGAGGTCACACCGAAAGGTTAAACGACTACCTTGGTGATCAAACAAACAAGCTAAATAAAAAAAAAAACAGCAAAGAAAAAAGAAGGAAAGAAAAACAAACCATATCAAGATTGCCGTTGTAAAGTTTTCGAATGATGACTTCTTAGCTGCCCCTAAGGATCATGCAAGGCAGGCTTACTTTCCACATTAAATGGTCACATTAAACGTCTTCCCATTAAAGTGGTTTTATTGAACTGTGCGAGTGAACACGATGTGAACTGACCGTCTGACACGATTTACGACCACCGCATCGTAATATGATCACTTTTTAAACGACTTTACCGATCGGGACGAATTACACGAATTCTGAGATTTGATTAGTAATCTCTATTCTAATGTGCTTCTGTTTATTCAACCGAAATTGAATCTTCAAGAAAAAAATGAAGGGATTAAGAAGGAATCCACCACGAGTTTCGTGTAACAAGCGAACAATTTGTACCGAGATTATTTTCATCAGTATTGCAAACTTCTGTGTGACTGTGTAAATATCTTGTAAAAAGGAATCATATCTAACAATTGTACAACACCAAATGTAAGATCAAAGGGCGTTGATTAGTGTTTAGTTGGTGTTGATTAGTGCGTAGGTAGTGTTTCGCTTCAAATTGTTTAGTATTTCTTGTAGCCTGTTCATTAGTATTTTATTGTTTTTTGTTTGTTTTCACACTTTCGCTCGTAGTCTTTTACCGTTCATCACAATTTGCACCTTTAGTTAAGTCTCGTCGTGTTGCGCATGTAATTACTACGTTTTGTATATATAAGGCTTAGTTTTCTTGTTATTTGGGTTTGGCTTGGAGCAGTTTTTCTTTGCAGTCGCGCTGCGCGCAGTTAAATATAGGTTTTTCCCTCCCAGTTGAATTGAGTTGTCGCCGAATGCAGTTGAATGTTGTTTAATGTAGTTTTCTTTTTGTGGCCGTTACAATGTAAGTATATCTCTACCGTCGTTTCTTATTAGCTGTATTTCATTGGCAGTTGGTACAATTCTGTTTTTTATTCATGTTGTAACTTTTAGTTCGTTTGCCTTTTAGTTTCAACCTACGGATTAAAGTATACGTCAATGTGAATGCATCCGTCGAGTTGAGAACGTTTGTCCGCAGTTATACCAAATGTCGATCGAAAAAAACCAAATTGTAATTGTAAGTAATATATCAAACACTCGAGACAGTGTTTCTTCGGGATTTCTCAAACTCATTAATTATTCGTACGGCTCTTACCCAACCAGAGCATCTTATTCTGGTCAGGTGGATGAGTTTAGAAACCCAATGAAAAACGAGTTGAAAACAAGGCCGTGTTTGAAACCCGTGTTTGAAACGATTCCAAACACGGATGCAACTTTTGTTAATCTGCATATTGATAAAGCAACAAAAACACGTTACGATAAACAACTTTATTTGATCACTCATTTTACGAAACAAACTTTAAACCTAAATTATTTACTGCTAACGTTGAATGTAACGGTACAGTTATTAAACTATCCTAAACAGTAAAGATCGTTCTTTTTCTAAATTTAAATTCTCGCTCAGTGGTGGCGACTTCGTGTTTTGGTTCACTTTCAACGTTGCTGTACATTTCCGACCTAAAATGGCACTGATGTTAGAAATTTTATCAGACCAAATGCATACGTTACCTCGGAATAGCACTGGCCACACACTTTTCCTCTTCTTCGCTAGTTTTAGGAGGTCTAAATCTGCACTCTGCCATTTGCTTTGTGAAGCAACGTGTTCGCTCAGAACTGACAAACAGCTAGGTAACAACGTGGCATCAGTTGATGAATATTCAAAAATTGTCACAGCGCAGCAGTTAGGTGATAAGATTAGGGTCTGCCGAATTATGCTCGAAAAATAGACTATTATGCTTCCGGGCGTCACCCATGAAACCAGGGTATTATGCTCAAAATTATGCTTGGGTGGAGGTATTATGCTCAAATTATGCCGGACTAAAATGGCGCTTCCACCTCACCACCCATAGGCTCGTGCCTATTTATAAACATTCCTAGTCTTTCAATTTTGAAAGAAATGTTAGACAATAATTATTCAGTTAAACATTTTATGAGCAAGTGCCAACAATCCACGAACTATAAGCCTGGCATAAAGAGGTAACCAGGCCTTCTATTACACCAAAATGCACTAAGTACAAGTCTAAGGTATCAAGTTCCAAAAATATTCCCACTTTCATCAACTTTGTACCGAGAGCTAGAGAAAGCTAGTTGCTGGCAAAATTTGCATACACTTCTCACAGTTTTCAGAAACAGAGGCATTATGCTGCAAAAATGTTATTATTATGCCGGCATTATGCCTGATGCTCCAGATATAGTATTATGCTCAAAATTATACCGGCATAATCGCGTGATGCTCGATATACCAAGTCAATATATACACTATCGTCTCGTTCTTTTGTGTGAAGTCTATTGTGTTATTGTGTAAGGGATAGGAATCATTGTTGTGTTCTTTGTGACGTAACTCGAGACTTGCTATTCACTTGGTATATCGTCCACCAGCCGCATAATCCGGCAGACCCTAGATAAGATCATGCACATCATGCACATTTCACGTCTCAAATATAATAGTTGAATTGAGAAACCTTATTCAAATGATATTTAAGCTAATTTTCTTTGTTGGAGAAGTAATTTCAAAAACTCGTGCTTCGGGTTTCGTCAGGTTTCCAAACGCTCGAAAACAGTTTGAAATGTTTCTCGCGTTTGGAAACCTGATGAAACTCTCGCACTCGTTTTTGAAATAATACATCCAAACACTGAGAAGAGAGTTGAAAATACGACGGGCAGCGGAGTATATTTGACGAAATTCGAGGTGTTTAGATAGCCAATGAAACACTGTCTCGAGTGTTTGATATATCTTCTCAATGGAAACAAAAACTAAGGAGTAAACGGAGAAGTAAAATCGTCAAAATCTATGCTAATTAAGACCGGGTATCCAAACCACTTTAACGCTTATGAGTATCTTTTGTTTTAACTTGATGAATTATTAATGAGTTTGAGAAGTTGATATGAAATACTTGAAAGTCAACTTGTGGAGTAAAACTAAATATGAATTCTCTGAACTTTGAAATTTAGTTTCTCGAGTTCCCATGGAAAATTGTTTTAGTGTTATTTCAGGCGACTATTTATATCTTTAGCTTTTGGAAAATACAAAAGAGACTGTAATATACATAAAGGAGCAGTGTCACCAGGATTTTACGTCAATTCTGTACTAAAATCATTACTTTGAGGCTTTAATCATAAACAAAATGCTTCTGCAAAGCTACGACGAAGTATCAAATGAATTTTATCATAGGGGGCTAACCATAACAAATTTCTTGAGGATTTTTGGAACACATAGCATCAAAACTCGAAAACATTGGCCACTTTTTTTTTCACATTTCAATCCATTTCCATCCATGCCATTCTTAGCGACAGGCGACAGGAAACAGTTTCAGCACCTTCAAATAGCCTACAATATCAAAGCTAGATCATTAGTTTTGGAATTGAATTGATGCGAATACCCCTTCTACCTTACGTGACAATGCCCCTTTAACGTTAATCTGGTACAACGTCCATTAAAAACTGAAAATGCTCGATTTCTTATCGGATTGTGTCTTAACCCTTTATTCCTTTCACCTTCGCTTGCATCGCTCTTTTGAGAAACAGTTTCATAAGCCTTTACCATGTTTACCTTTATTTGATAGTGCATAATGCCAGGGTATGATTATTCTACTTGATTGAGCTGCACCAAATTATAAGTTCAGACAAGCTAACACTAGTTCAAGATGGATCTGTTGATTTCCTTTTTTTTTTGTTCGCAATTCAGAATAATCCAGCCAATCGCCCACTCTCCTGTTTTGATGTCTTTCACAGATTTGAGTTTCACGGATGAACAACTTGATGGATTCTTCAATGTTGTATCGAATTCCAGCGAAGCTGTTATTGGAGGATCTTGCGGCACGGGAGGATTCTTGGTGATCTGTATTTTGATTTACCTCCTCTACAGACTGCTGAGAGATGATCTAATTGTTTATCCTAAGACCGAACATGATCCTCTGGCAACAAACGCTACAAATACAAATCAAAATGGAGCTTCCTGTTCACACTGTGGTCCACCGATGGTAGAATGTGCTGACTCCTGTATTTGCATGTCTAAATCATCTACTTACTGACGAAACAAATAACTACCTAAGTGAGTCACCGACAGACAGAGTCAGAAGTGACTGACTGACTCTGATATGTCCAGGATTGAACGCTAATGAGATTTAAACTCCTTATGAGAAGCATGCCGGTTATCGGTTAAAATTTCATTACTTGTCGGTTGTCGGTTAAAATTTTCGATCTTTGTCGGTTGTCGGTAAACCCCAGTTAATTTTTTTGTCAATAGTCGGTAATTTTTTCCTCATTTTGTCGGTAGTCAGTAATATTTTCTCGCCCTTTGTCGCTAGTCGGTTAATCCCATTCACACCCTCTTGGCACGACATAATATGGCTCGAGTGCAGCCATAACCCCAGATCGGAAGCCGTTTGGGAAAAAAAAACTCTTGAACGGAATGACGCCACGAAAAAGGGCCTTGCTAGCTGACTACTGTTTAAAATGGCGAAAACGATGTCCAATTTTGGGCTTCTTTGGAGGGCACAAAAGTTAAACGTTTTGCAAAGCAGATTATTTTATCATTTTTCATCAAAACTTTAACGTTTTTGAAAGCTCTAGAAAGAGACAAACAGTAAAAGAGAAGATACAACTTATTTGGATCAGTTTGTAAACGCAACATCTGAACATTTGTCTCCTGAGCTAAGAACAAATTTGTCAAGGTTAGTTTTAGTAGAATGTCCTCAATCAAGGCTCTAGAATAACTGTGTTGGTAAGCATGAAGATATCTAAGTTGTGCATGAGCAGTCGATTAAAGATCAGTCGATAAGTATTTTAAACTTCTCTTGTAATGTACCACTGATCGGCATTCGTCATATGCGTATTTTTAAATATTAAAAGTGAGTCTGACTACCTTTTGGTTTCCTTTTTGTGACATTGAAAATACTGTAATCGATTCAGTAGTGATTGGAGAGTTTATAATTAGATAATTATATAATTAATTAGATACACGACCCCTCAAGCACGTAGTGTAGGTGGATTTCCACTTTAGCATAAATCTCTTCTCACGCAATTCTACGAACGAGCTTAAGGTCATTTCACTGAAATAGAACCTACACTGAGATTTTTCTCAAACTCAGCCAATTGATTGCTTATGTTATGGAAACTTAAATTTTGAAATAAAAATGAGGGGTGCTCATGTTCGTTTAGGAGCAACAACACCTTGTTTATTCCATACAAATCCTTATAATAGCACCATGATTATAGTCAAGATTGTTTGCTAAATTCACATTTCTGACGATTGTTTTTTCCTCAACACTGGGAATTGGCCCATATTTATTCTACATAGAGTAATTTACTATTCAATTCAAAACAACTAAAAAAAATGATAGGTCACCGTAGTCGTTTTTGAGAAAATGACAATTTACCTCTTTGGCGAGGTCCAGCCGTAAAGAAAAGGCCGCCATTTTGTAATGCGCGGGCGCTAATCACGCGTAAAATTATGCGCAGTGGGGATGCGCAATTCAATACTGGAGAATGACCTTAAGTGCGTTGACCAGTGGTGGATCTGGGGGAGTGGTTATTTTGGTTGTAAAAAGGAAGAAATGACTGAAGGCAGAAAAGCCGGCTGGGCAAGTAAATTAATGCCGGGCCCCCTCCTTAGCTCAAAATCTGGATCCGCCACTGTTGACATTACGTAGGTTTGCCATATTTCTTGTTGATTTTGAGTTAGGTTAAGACAGAGGGCGCGTTCGTTTGGGATATTCCGGAATAAGAATATATTCCGGAATATATTCCGGCTATACTGCTCCTGGGAGCAGAATAGCCGGAATGGAAATCCAGGTATTCCGGAATGAGAATAGCTCCCAAACAAACGCTTACTCGCATTATTCTAGTTCTTCGTATTCCGGATTGATCCCAAACGAACGCGCCCAGAGACGGCTTTTTTGTGTTAGTCAGGTGGATGTTCATGAAATGGTCATAAATCGTAAGTTCCATGTAAACAGTACGCCAGCACTGAAAAAAAGTATTGAAGTCCCCAAACATTTATTGCTTTCTTGAAAATGTAATTGATTGCTCTCACTAAGCATGTTAGAATAACATGTATTTGGTTTTGCAGATATTTGCCATCAATTAAGAATTACTTAAGATGAAGCCACGGAAAGAAACCAAATTGCCCAGCTGAAATGAATATCTATGCTTTTAGACTGATAGTTGTACAACACGATCCAGAGGATTTCATTTTCACATGGCAATTTCTTATAGAAATACTAAAGCAAAGATGGCTAATTGAATATGCATAAATTAGTGCCAGATGGGCCATTTTTGCAAGGAGTTCCCCGAACTTGAAGGGATGAAATATTTTGACCTTTTCACGGTTTTGCCACTTGATTATTTGCTCACCAAAACCCAACATTTGTGCCAAGTTTGACCGAAATCGATGATTTGACCTGTATCGCCTCCTGCCTGGTTTTCTCATAGACACACTCTTAACGAGGGGCAACTGTCCTGGTCTAGTGCGTAAGCTTTGAGCTTGAATAATAAACGGGGTGCTGTATAACATCATAGGCCTTTGACAAATCCATCGACACTATATCTCCACGAGTTGGCTATCATCACGTATTGACCTCCACTCTTCTTTGATTCTTTATATTGATGTCTCGCTGCGCTAGCTGTGGAACTTTCTCATACGAACTTAGAAATAATGTTGATTTCTGGCAAAACTGTTACCGGCCTGTAGTTTGTCTAACTCAATTCGTCATCCTTTTTAAATAGTGGAGTGACTTGTCCAATTTTCCACGAGGCAGGATACTTAAATAGATCTCATTAAGTAGAATTTTATATAAGCTATTTGCTTGGCTATCATCACACAAAAGAAAGGCGATGGTCAAACCTTTCAGTTGTCATCAGGAAGTATATTGGTAAAATGACTCATGGTAATTTTCGCGCATTTCTTTTACCAGAGTATGGTATTCACCTACTAGAAAGCGATTATGAAAAATGTCTCTTACCCAATATCTCTTGAAGTATTTTCGTCTTCGGCTTTCGCCCTTGTCGTAGGTGAAAGAGAAGAGAGAAACGCTTACATTATTTTGAATAATTTCCCACCAAGTTGATATTTACGTACGCCTTGACGTATGTTCAACGCACGTAAAAAGTACGCACGGATTACGCTTTTACCCGAAGGTGAAAATTAGCAACGAAACGAAGTACAGTCCACAATCTGTTTCAAAACGTCAAATGACCTCAAATTACTCGAACTCGTTGAAGTTAATTAAGAAATTAGTTTCACAAAAATTGCCACATTTAATACATTTTCATAATAAACCTGAAAACCGTTCTACCACAAATTTTCTATAATTTCACCACTATATCACTGTGATCCTTTAAGGTCGGCACACACTAGGGGACTAGTCGCGGGGACTTGTCGCGGGGACGTGCTTTGGGACCAGGGGCCTGTTTCTCGAAAGACCCGGTAACTTAACGGACCCGAAATCAGATTTTGGAATCGAAGTCTCGAGAAAAGTAGAGTGTCTTCTGACCTCTAATCAAGTCCATTTTGTTTCTTTAGCTGATAACTTTACTGTACAATTTTCAAACCTTTTGAAACTCCCATCTGGAATGGAAAGCAAAACAGCTTAACGGGCCCGATAATTACCGGGAGCTTCGAGAAACGGGCCCCTCCTCTAGTGTGTTTTCGTATTTTGCGTCGAAATTCTAGTCACAGCGACTAGTCCCACGAATTAACCTGGTTTGATGTTAGTGCCACAAATCAGTCAATTTTCTATTGCGTACACAATAAGGGATAAATCCCTGCCAGAAGTCCCTGAATACGCATTCGCAATATGACTAAGAGACAATTTTTTTTAGGGGAAAAATAACTCAAAAAAGTTTAAGTGAGTAAAATGAATTATGTTTTTCCTGCCCACAGACCGTTTTGCTGATACGGCGGCCATTTTGAATTCCACATTATGGCGTCATATGTGGTCAGTACGTATCTATTTGTTTAAAAACTGTTTACTGTTATAGCTGAGAAGTGAAGCCTCCCCAACAGTGATCGCTGAGATCGTAGATTTGCCAAGGTTACTGATAGCAGATAATTTGCGAAAATTCAACTTAGACCAAGACTTATTCTGAGCAATCACATTCAACCAAGCAACAATCAACACTTTGTTTATACACGTTAGCCTAAGAGCTAAGTAAGCTCGATCAAAATACGAACACATCTGCAACAGGCAAGCCCCTTCAGAACCTCTGTCAAGTGAAACACACTTTATACACGAATCACACAATTTGGAGAGAGCATGGCCAGAAGAACACCTAAATTTGAGTAAATCGGGCTTCGCCGTTAGCGAAGAAGGCCAGTGTGGCTGCAAGTCCCAAAATATTGCAATTAGAGCTTTGAAGGGAAATGCTCTCTGCCAAATATAGTTTAAATGGACCGAATTCAGTCAACTGGTGAGGTTTCTCAACGAACAATTTCGCATTTAGCGACCATAGTTTCACGCGCCTTGCAGACCAATTTTCTATTGCGTACACAATCTGCTGCTAGAGTTCTGTGCACCCCTGCAGGATACAATCTTCTTGATTATTCAAGAACAGGACGACTGGGTGGTGGCACTGGGATAATGTTCAGGGAGGATATTAGCGTTTCACAAAACGCAGCTGGGGAATTCCAATCATTTGAATACTCTGAGTGGAACATAACATCAAGAAGCCACCGTTTTCGTTTGATTATCATCTACAGACCACCATACTCTGATGCCCATCCAATCACTACAGGTGTGTTCCTGACTGAATTCTCGGATTATCTAGAGCATGCTGTACTCTGCACCGATCAACTCCTGATTTGTGGTGATTTTAACATCCATGTTGATGTGTCTGACGACCTCGACGCATGTCGGTTTCTTGAACTCTTGGACAGTGTTGGGTTAGACCAGCATGTTTCGGTTCCCACACATATAAGTGGTCACACCTTAGATCTCATTATAACAAGAAACTCCGACCAGTTGCTTGTTTCTTCTCCGTGGACTGATTACTTATTCTCTGACCATCTACCCGTCCACTGTAATATCCAAGTTGAAAAGCCTTTGTTGAAGTCGAAGCGGATATCCTTCAGGAAACTGAAGTCGATTGATATCAGTTCTCTGCGAGATGACCTGTCAAAGTCAGACTTATGCAGCAACGCCATCGACTCCCTTGAGCTAAATGATCTTGTCACCCACTATGACGCAGCTCTATCATCAGCTTTGGATCGTCATGCACCTCTCATTAATAAGACTGTGACAAAAAGACCGATCGTCCCCTGGTTTAATAATGAGATCAAGACAGCTAAAAGGATGCGCCGCCGAGCTGAACGGAAATGGAGGAAAACGAAACTTCATCTGGACTTCCTCGACTACAAAGCAAAAAAAAAATCGTGCAACCTTTGAGATGAAGAAAGCCAGACAAGAGTTCTACACCGACTTTATAGCGGAGAATAGCCATGATACACGCAAGCTATTTCGTTCTGCAAAAACACTCTTCAATCACGAAAGTGAGTTACATTTTCAAGGCTACTCAGATAGTAATGCGACACTTGCTAACGATATTGGTAACTTCTTTATCAAAAAAGTCGATGTAATACGAACTGGACTAGACACCGCAGCCGGTAACATCCATTCAGCGGACGAGATGTTTCCCCGAAACCCTGAGATCCACAGCCTCTTCCATGACTTTAGAACTCTTACTGATAAAGAAGTCAGTAGTCTTATAATAAAAGCAACCAAGAAGACCTGTTCACTGGATCCTATGCCAACCACTCTCGTTGTTGAGTGTCTTGATGTTTTGCTTCCTGTACTTACTAAGATGATAAACCTGTCACTTCAATCTGGGTGTTTTGCAGATAGATGGAAACACGCTGATGTCCACCCAAAGCTGAAGAAACCAAAAGCTGAAGTCATCTTTCCTAATCTTCGTCCCATAAGTAATCTCACATTTGTCTCGAAACTGACTGAGTGTGCTGCATTTAGTCAAACTCACAATCATTTGACCATTCATGACCTCTATCCGAAAGCCCAGTCATCGTATCGTGAGTGCCATAGTACCGAGACTGCACTTCTCCGCATCAAGAATGACATTCTTATGAATATGAATAGGCAGCACCTAACCCTTCTAGTTTTACTAGATTTAAGTGCTGCCTTTGACACTGTAGATCATGCGATATTGTTAAACCGTCTTAAGTCAGATTTTGGTATCTCTGGTAACGTGCTCTCGTGGTTCAAGTCGTATCTATACCAGCGCTCCCAGTCAGTGTCGATCAATTGTCATACATCTAAAAAGTTTGAAGTGAAATGTGGTGTCCCTCAAGGTTCCTGCCTAGGTCCTCTTCTCTTTGTTCTTTACGCCAGCAAGCTCTTTACTATCATTGAGCGACACCTCCCCCAAGTCCATGCGTACGCCGATGATACCCAGCTCTATGTTGCGTTTAAACCCGATCCCGAACATGCCGCCAACGCAGTGGCAGCCATGGAAGCGTGTATCAACGACATAAGGAAGTGGATGCTGGCTGATCGTTTGAAGATAAATGATGACAAAACGGAATTTTTAGTTATTGGGACTAGGCAGCAACTGGCGAAAGTCAACATTGATTCGATAACTGTGGGAACGGTGGAAGTTTCCTCGTCTTCTGAAGTCAAGAACCTCGGATGTTGGCTTGATAATCAGCTCAAACTAAACAGCCACATCAATCGCCTATGCAAATCTGCCTTCTTTCACTTGTATAACATAAGAAAAATTAGGAAATTCCTCAGTCGTGAAACCACGCAGATCTTGGTCAATGCCCTTGTCACGAGTCGCTTGGACTATTGTAACAGTATACTATATGGTCTACCGGCCACTGAACTTTACAAACTCCAACGGGTACAAAATTCAGCTCCAAGACTTATTTGTAACGTAGGGCGTTTCGATCACATTTCCCCCTCCCTTAAAATGTTACATTGGTTACCCATTAAATTTCGTATTCAGTTCAAGATACTGCTCATTACTTTTAAGGCAATCCATGGTCTTGCACCAGCGTATTTAATTGAATTGATTACCCTAAGGACTCAGTGTACATATAATCTTAGATCTACTGATGAGCTTCTTCTTCAGCCTCCTCGAGTAAAAACTCTAAAGACATTAGGTGATCGTAGCTTTGTAGCGGCTGCACCAGCTTTATGGAATAAATTACCACGTGCAGTCCGCCATTCTCAAAACGTACAAACATTCAAGAAAGCCCTTAAGACTCATTTATTTCGGAAAGCTTATAATCTATAGAACATCTGATCAAGTATGAATTTATAGTTAATATTGTGCAATTTTATAGTTGGAATATTACTTTAGATTTTTCCATTTTTATGTAACTGATTTGACTGTAAATAGTAGAATTCTAGTTTTTGTCATTGTTAAGCGCACGAGAGCATTTTCTTATGTATCGTGCGCTATAGAAGCAATAAAATTATTATTATTATTATTATTATTATTATGGAAAATTAAAAAAAAGTTAGTTCAGCGACTTACAGGAAAGCTACATCCATCAACCTTGGTGAATGCAATCTTCTACCTAGTATTTTAACGCTTTGATTCACAAATTGTGAAAAAGTCAATTTTGGAAGAACTTTTTTGCTATCGGATTCCCACACAAACACTGTAATTTGTTACCGCTTTGCCTACCCGTCAAGATGGCGTCGAAAACCACGATAAAGCCGCATGGCCCTAATCGAGCGGAAAATCGCGCTACATCCAAGTCCTGGGACGACAAAAATACGAGAGATGCGTGAGCCCGGTTTATTAAAACGAAGAAGAAGAATTTTCATCCTCACCCGAATACACGCTTTGTTATTTGCTCAGTTCACCGAGAAGAAAGCTGTTTTAGTGGGTTTTTCGACCCAAGTCAGCGCCGACTAATTAAACTTAGATGTTTGTTACCATTAGGAAAAAAGAAGAGCGAACACCAGATATGGTGAATCTGGAAGACGTCTCCGCATGATGGAGAAAGAGCGGCAATATGTAAGATTATGGTAAATGAGCCAAAATTGTGAAAATCCTTATACCTTTTGTTTTTATGTAGTGATCTATGGCGATTTCTCTCTAGCTTGCCCAGCACTCAGACGCAACATCAGGAGGGAGCATCTCGTTTATTAATACAGGATACAGCGAGCGGTGTATCATTCTAAAGCGGTATATCATTCTTACAGCGGTAAGAAATTAAAGAAAAAAATAAACACAACTAGGTTAACACAGATCTAGAATCATAGGCTGAGTTGTTTTTGAATCCACATCTGGAGTATATACATAGATTTAGGTCACCCTAAAAGCGGAGTTCCTGTAGCCCGATTAGGCTAACCCAATAAAAGGTTAAATTTTGATTTGATTTTTGTAACTTTGCGATGACGTTTTCTGTATATTGTTTGGTTTTCTATTTTGAGTTTAATAATCACAAAACCGATACTCAAAGCAAAAGCTACATTTGTAAAGAAAAACAGTTATAATTTGGTTTACTTTTAAACCTGGATTAGAGTCAACAGACTTCCG
>JAHPZR010010648.1:0-5000 GCA_019787425.1 Platygyra sinensis | reverse complement strand
AAATTTGTAATTCGTCGAAGATTTCGCTAGACGCAAAGATTTCAAAGCGAGGACCATTCGCCACCCGTATTGCTTAGTGCATGAGTTCATATCGGAAAATGAGTAAGCCGGATCCTCGAATCTAAAGCTCAACATTTTGCTATTAAAAAGTTAATTACTTTCAAACGTCTCTACACAGTTTTAACATGTCCTTTTAACAGGGGGGAAAGAGGTTCTAGCATGGTTCACGAACAGAAAAAATAGAAGATCACGGATCACGCATATAACAATTTCGTTTTCCTGAATCACGAAAATAAGCAAGTAAGATACCTTTTTTAATAACCGTGTTTGCGCGCATCAATTACACGCGTTTTAATGGCTTCCTTCGCAATGTTTTCTACAGTTTTTAAAACTTAGGAAAAGCGCTACAGACGTTTTTGTTGAACAGAAGCTCTTAAAAGACATTATTTCCGAAATTTGTTAAGTTTCCGAAATTAGTGCTCGTAATTTAAAATCGGCCGCACGCTTCGCGCTCGTCCAATTTTGAAATTACTCGCAAAATTTCATCGTCATTTTGAAAGGACACCCTTCGGCTAATACACAAATAAACGCCACAGAATATCAAGGATTCTGTATCTAGATTTGCCAGTCATAGCCGGAGACAAAACAGAAACGGGTCAGGAAATCCACCATTCCTTTGTAAGAACTGTGGAAAGGTTTTAACGGATAACTGACTTATTGGATTACCCTGACCGATAAGCTCACTGGATTTGATTAATTTTTGCGTATGTTTTAATACAGTTTTCATATTACCTTTTTTCTCACAGCATTTTCCAGCGTATCCCTCCTTGCAGAAAACATACGCCATCTTTTAAACTTCCTCCGTTTGAACAGCTGAGGTCCAGGCAGTCTCTTGTCTTGCGGAAGGTGCTCGTGCATGTCCCGCCACACTGCTCGGTCACTATCCTGTGACGAGTACTGTCCTGTGTTCCTGAGACTCCACATGGGACGGTGCAGCCACTCCACTCCGACCACGAGCTCAGTTGACAGTCAACTCGTTTACTGGAATAACACTGCCGTGTTTCGTGTAATT
Source organism: Platygyra sinensis (assembly GCA_019787425.1). Lineage (NCBI taxonomy): Eukaryota > Metazoa > Cnidaria > Anthozoa > Scleractinia > Merulinidae > Platygyra > Platygyra sinensis. The sequence goes on along the minus strand of JAHPZR010010648.1, from coordinate 3,928 downwards.
CAGGGCATTCTGCGCCTCCGCAAGACGCAGAAGATTCTATTTGTCTTGAGCGACTTTGTGATCCTTGTTGTCCACACTGGGCTGCGCTGCACCAACTCCAGGAAGACCAAGAACTGGCTTGACAATCTTGCACTGGACATCTGCGACGGCGACGTCTTCTCCAAGCGTCACTGCGATGAACAGAGATTAGCATAGCCACTAGGATAACTAGAGCAGTAAAACTAACCGAAACCATTTCAACAAGCTAGAGAATGAGGTAGAACACGTTAATAACTCTAAGCACAAACATGTAACTGCATCCGACCCGGAAGTACATAACTTCGATGTTTAACAGTACGTGATGGAATTTAGCCGGGGTGAGCAGCTAAGACAGGTACGCATATCATGAGAGATGGGATTATCTGTTTGAGATAACTGAAGACACGTACACAGAGTGAATGAAAATCAAAACAGTTTTTTTTATGAAAACTAAAAGAAATTCTTGTTTGAACTAACGTATCATAACTGAAACTGAGCCGGGGAAAATTAGTATGAATGTTTACATTATGGTTTTATGTGCCACCATTCGCCGGTGGGCTGTTGCTCTGATCGACGATTAAAGAGTGGTCACCCACAATGCTTAAGTGATTGGCAGTGTTTTAATTAACTTTGAAAAACAATAGGTGACATGCTTGACAACTGTGAATTTTATTGGCTTCTTTTTGTCACCTCTGGAATAACTTGTGACTGACCCCATTACCATAAGGAAAGACGGAGGGCGAGAGTACGAAACAAATATATCATATAATTACAGGGAAAGTTGTAAGAGCTTCCTTACGTAGATATCAGTGACAACCGCAGGAAAAGCAAAGGCGAAGAGAGTTTCCTATTCATACGTTCACTTGATATATTCGATTCAATGCCTCTTTTTTCTGTTTGGATGGTAACCGCAGCCGGTCTTTTCAGCATTTCAGCAGCTTTTATCTTCTTTATTGGAAACCGTGATGCACTTCATGTACATCCCACGCCGCAAATATGGACTGCAAGCAAGCTCTCCCGTCAGTTATGGAAAAACAGTCGGCCGCGGTTTGGTGCTGTATCTACAAACGGAAGCAAATCTGATCTAGGATACGCCGTCGGCCATTTTTTGCTGGGAGGATAACGAAAGCCGTTATCTTGAAACTTGTCAAGTTGCAAATCGAAAAGGTAAAACGAGTAATATTCTTAATTTCTTTTAGAGTAATATCTAGAGATTGAAAACTTGGATCAATATCAGTATCTGGGCAACTGCGCACCTACCCCTCCCTCAAAGTAACACTAACATATTAACTTATTATAACATGTTGGGTTAGGGGAGGGGTAGTGCGCAGTTGCCAAGTTGCCCAGATACTGATATTGATCCGAAAACTTTTTCATGCTTCGTATTTCTACAACCAACTGCATTCAGAGGGGAAAATGTCCTTGAGCGTACGTGAACCCCCTCCGGGGGTACTCCCGCGAATTTTGGATAGGGGTGTGCCGCGAAGGTTTTCGAACCCTTACCCTACTTAAGAACTAAGAAAACGAAAACTGATACCATTTTTAAGGCCCAAACCCGACAAATGATACACTATTCAGAGGAAAAATCAAAATTATCAATAGCATGAAAACGAAAACTTTATTTCTTTTCTGTAACGATTGGACGTATGAACGAGAGTCACATTAATTATGTGGCTTGAAGAGGGGTTACATGTCATTACCCGCCCAACGGCTATTACATGTAAACCTCTGTTGCAAAATTGTTTTGTTAATACTTAAACGGAAACATCAAGTTTAAAAAACCATTCGTGTACGCGAATAAGATACCCCCGGGTACGTGACACATGCTCGCTGTATCTCGTCATCAAGGTTTAAAGGTTGTACGTTCGCCTTAAGTTTGATGTCAAGACAGATCACTAATTTATAATTGTTCATCAATATCTGTATCTATGAGAGAGTCCACAGTCCAGCGCAAACTCCGGAAAGGCTTATTAGAGTTATTAAACCACTTTTGTCCTCGTATTTCTTTCCTAATCCTCAGAAATCATTGTTTGGAAAGGTGTCTCGAACAATCTGTCTCATACGAATGTAAGAGGGACGCGCAGCACCTAAGAAAGCGTTAAACCCGTATGTGATACGGTCTGGAGATGTTTAATATGACCAAGTTGTTTTTCCTAGCTGAACATAAAAGGAAATCTTAAAATCTCTTAAAATTAAACATACAATGGGCTAGTAGCATCCAAACCTGTTCAGTCGCTGCAGCTGCTCAACGTTTTCCAGCCTTTTTGCCACAGTTCTAAACTGATATGTTGTTCGACCTTCTCTGATGAATCATTTTAACTGTATCGGTAAGGTTGAACTCGATATACCCGAGTCGTTACCTATTTGCTCTAAAGCTGAAACCGGTCGCGTCTAAGAAAGGCATCAACAAACCAGGACTCTGGAGTCTCTAGGTTTTTTAAAGCCAGATAACAATGAAATGATGATTCATCCGATAAATGAGTGCGTCAAATTGAAAAGTTTCTTCACATACACATGATTGTTTTAAGGTCGGCACAGACGAAGGGACTAGTCCCTGCGACTAGCCGCATCGTGTGAACTGGCATTTTTTGCTTCTAAATCTAGTCAAACTGTGGTTTCACGAATTCAAACCAGTTTTAATTTTTAGGACAAGTCCTTGTGACTGGTTCTTCAAAATGCTTCGTGTGAACCGTTCATGCGACAAGTCCCTGCGACCAGTCCCTTCGTGTAAACTCTTCAGGGGACTAGTTGCAGAAACTAGTCCCCTCGCGTGTGCCGACCTTAACGGCTCATGGGTGACATAGTGTCGCGTTCATTGAAAGGTATCGACCCGCTCGTAGTTAGAGAATTTTTAGGCTTACTGTATTTTGCGAAACAAAACGAAACGAAATGCAAAGAAATAAACAAACCTGTACTAAAATGAACATATCAGATATCACAAAAGTCAGATTTCACTGCGCGATAACCTAATAAACTCAAGGAATAAAACAGCGGAATATGCAAATTATAGAATCTGTACTTTAAGGGGAAACGAGCTCTTCGAAGACTGTGAGGATATGTGACTTATCTCCTATCTCTTCATTTGTACAGCTCGATGCACTAATAATTTTTGAACCTAAACAAGGATTACAACGGTGGAAATGTAGAATATGCAACCAAGTTTGATGAACACTGCTCCAATATTTCTGGAGATATTCTTGATTTAGTATTTTATTGTTTAAGTGTAACCATTTATGACGTCATCACTTTCCTCAATTGCATAATACAAAAAACATGAACTTATCTATCAAAGTGCTCTGCGAGCAGACTTGTGAAGTGAACAAACGAATTAAAATATTTTTTGGATCATGTTTAATATTATTTGGTTTAGGAAATATTGTGGCTGATTTTCATGTTTACAGTACGGGCAGTGGTTCAGTGTTCACTCATAACGTACCAAGGAAAAAAGTAATAGTTGGATAAGAAGGCATTACAATTGAAACGATCGTGCTTATACATTTGACGAGGGTGGACAATGTCATGTTTTAAACATTTTTCATTTTTGTATCTGGTTCACCAAGAAATTGTTGGCAGCAAATGTGGTTGAAAAGTGAACATTGGAAATATTGAAAAATCAAGGCAACACTGTCTAAATGAAAACATTAATCATTCCCTCTTTATCAAATGAGATAAACAGAAACTAGTTTTAAGTTTTGTTGCAAACTGGCATTGTCATCTTGTACTTATAAGGATTGTACAAGGCCATGTTCAAGACATTTTGGATGGAAGTTTCCGATGTAAACATTCAGTGAAATGCAAAGTCTAGGCGATATTTTAATTCCAAGTTGCAACAAGGCGACGAGGAAACGAAGGTTATTTTCCTTTGTCAAGGGAAGTTAAAGAAAATTTAGCCAACAGAGAGGAAAAGACT
>JAHPZR010010646.1:5000-43667 GCA_019787425.1 Platygyra sinensis | reverse complement strand
ACAGTTCCCTTGGCGATCGTTTAAACTCCTTTCCTTGGTCTGTTTTCCCCTCAAGGGCCAAACGCGGAAACTTAAAAAACTGTCTATGCTGTGGAAGATTTAACATCGACGGAAAAATAAGCGTGACTTTTCTGGAGAAGCATTGTCAAAACACAACATCGAGGCCTGTCTAGCCTAGCTATCATGCGACTTGTTTCGGGCGACCGACTCAGAGTGGTCCGCCATAAATTGCGTTATTCGGTGTGTTATCATCATCAGCATCAGCAATCGGCATTATCATCATCGTCGTCCGTCGTTTGTTCTTTTTTCTAAATGTTATTATTACTACTCATCTCCAGTCATTTTTAACATACATTCTAGGAATGTAATAATTAGTATTATTAAAAACTGGATCATTGGATAATGCAATTCGAGAGTTTTCATTGGCTTAGCCATCATCATGGTATATGAGCCATATACCATGATCTACAAAAATGGCGAGCGTATGCGTGATTTTTTGGGCTTTTTTTTTTATTGTAGTCTTGTTTTCTATATTTTGGGGGCGTTTTTTAATAAAACAATTATTCCACTCGCGCTTGTTTGGATATGAGTTGACTATCTATCATCTCATATCCAACGCGCGCTCCGTGGAATAATTGTTAATTAATATTTCTATCATTATTATTGTTAGTTCTATTATTTATAACATTAAAACAGTTGCGTGTGTAGTTCACAGCGAGTACTAAGAGTCTATAATGGATTTTAAAGACATCATTTTTTAAGACATAAAAGACCTATGTGAGAGCAATTTTCAATTGGGTGAAGGGCTGGTAAAAGACCTTGCGCTTGTCTGGGACAAGTAAATTTTCCTCTCGGGCAAATATATTTCTTTGCTCACCTGCTCCACGGGCAAAAACCCCGGCAAGCAGTCCACTGACTAAATTTTTGATAACAAATTTTGAAATGAGTGGATTTTAGGCACATGGGTAAAATAAAAGTCTTGAGATGAGGCTACGAAAAATGGCGTTGTTTTGTTGATTGTCTGACGCTTGTTCATAGTTCATGGTTACCTAGCACGTGATCACAGTCTGCCTCGATTACATTTAATTTATTACAATTAAAAATAGCTCTGTTCAGCACGAAAACGCTGTCTTTATTTCTAACACATTTCAGCAACTTGTTTGCAAGCATTTACCAGTTTTACTGTATGAAACGACATAATTAAAGCACAAGATCTAGAAAATGTGTGTGAACAACTCCAGATTGGTTTTGGTATGCTTCTGACTGGATGAAAAAGGGGCGTCTTTTAAGCCAATCATGCAGTGTATAATGGAAAGCCAATATAATTTTCTTTACTGGGATGAAAACCGCGCCAGCAGGCAGTGCCTGCGGCAATGTGTTTTGTATATACGCGCGCGTCTTTAGCTCGTTTTGTGTTATTAACAGCCATCTTTAGTTTGGGTCGTATTAAAGCTGCTACGGTTTACGTCGTTGAGGCATTCTCGTCTACCTAACACCAGCGCCGCCCTAGAGGATTTTATGTTAATCTTAATTTCTTAATTGATATGTCTATTTCCTCGTCTCAGATTATAATCGAAGGTGTGGCTGGCATGACATTTGCTTCTAACATTGCCGTTGATGACATCACTTTCAGCACAAACTTGACTTGTGTGTCTGTTGGCAAACCAACGCCACCTGAAACATTTGAAGGTAATTTTGTCCTTACTGAATGATACCGCCCTACCTGTTTATTTGCCTCGCGTTACGCACCATACTAGACGTAATCATGACCACGAATGCGGTACGTATTTTATCCGAAGTTCTTAGCAAGCGATTAGTACTTAGTTGTCAGTGAAGAGATCCCTGTTCATAGGATAAACTTTTAATTCATAGTTAGTTGTTTGAATTTGTAATTTTAGTGAACTGTACCTTCGATGAGAGCTACTGTGGATGGCGTAACATATTAACATCGCCCAATGACCAAATCAGTTGGCACCGAAAGAGATCCGGAAACCAAAGCCAAGGGACTGGACCGAGTCAGGATCACACTGGTACGCAAAACATATTAATGACAATGTAGCTAGGGGATCTTAACTGGTGAGATGAGAGGAGGGTTTCTTTATTGTCACGTTGTCCATCTAGCTAGCTACTCTTCGTATTTCTGAAAGGTGTTAATATGGTTTAAACAAGAATGGGGCTGTTTTAGAAAAATGTAGATTATGTGCAGCAGTTCATTTTATTATTCTTTGTCATGTAGCGACTTTTTTTAGCATCTGCCATCAATCTTATCTTTGGCTTAACAGGAAGTGGACAATATATTTACGTTGACGAATCACAATCTTCGCAAGTGAATCAGCCTGCGCAGCTGTTGAGTCCGCTCATCCGGGGACCGAAATGTCTCCATTTTTACTACTACATGAATGGAAGCGATATTGGAAACCTTGATTTGTTACTTTGGCCTCGGGAACAGCAAGACAGTTACTTGATCTGGCGAAGGTCAGGTGAACAAGGTGACATGTGGCTGAAGGCTAGTGTCGATGTTGGCTACACTAGCGAGTCTCAGGTAGGCAGGGAGCAAATGTTTATAAGGGCCATGTGATAATATATTCTGATTGTGTTACAGGCAGATTGATAGTAATTTTAGGATACGCCGAAAAGTAATAGTACAATTATGGTTTTAGAAATATTAATGCGCGTTTCTAAGTACAAACTTTAAACCTCAAGTGTAAATTTGTGAGATGCATTTTCCATTCTAACTGAGAAGAAGAAAATGCCTAATCACTGGTAGACACCTAAACAGTTATGTTAGCTCACAAAATTATTCTTTTAAATGAAAAAAGTATCGGTTAAAAGCTAACATGTTTTTAAGTAGAACAAACAAGCAAATACAAAAACAGAGGTATAAGTAAAATTTTTCGGGCACCTTGGTGGTTGGGCTTTGTCATGTAGTTGCATGGGAGAGATTTCAGCATGCCTGGAAAGTATACCAGTCCGACTCTGAGTGATGACTTTCATTTCCCAGGTAAAAAAAAAATTATCTAGGTGTCGCTAAATTGGCATCAATAATTTATGGAAGAGAAACGTACAGGGTAAATAGTAAACACAGAGGGAATCAGTCAATTTGCAGAACTGCAACTGATCGCGGTGATAGTCTCATTAACGTTTTTCCTGAATACTAAATGTTTATATTGCAGTTTTCCTTCGAAGCAACAATTGGCAGGAACTATATAGGAGGTATAGCCGTAGATGACGTCACATTAAGTAATGGACTTTGTGAAAGTGAAAGAGAGCCTCGGAACAATCGACAAGGTAGTAATGTTGCCTGTACTACAGTGGGTAATTTCTTCTAAAGTCTCTCTCATATAAATGTGTTTTTAAATGAGGAATGGATAATATATAGAGGATATTACACGGTGGCGAGAAGATATGAATTTTATGTTCGAGTGGCAAGAACAATATCTCACGAGTGAGCGAAGCGAACGATTGAGATATTGTTCTTGCCACGAGAGCATAAAATTCATATCTTCTCGCCACCGTGTAAAGTTCTTTTTATTATATGGAGACTAAAGCAAAAGGCGGGAATCGTGACGTCATTGAACGATACGACACTCGCAAAGGTCACATACGGAAAATACGCCACTCGGGTCCCTGATGAAGTGGCGTATGGAATCTACGAGTGGTTTAGTTCCCAGTAAAACACTCTCCTCCATATAATAATAAGTAATCATGCACGACCATCTCCTATTTTAAAAGGTCTTACAACTAACTGTATTTCAGTTACTATTTGCGTATCCTTTATATTTCAAGGAAATTGCAACTTTGACAGCAGTTTCTGCCTCTGGAAGAATGACTTATCGTTCAGTTTCAGTTGGACACGGCGAAGATATTATACTCCAAGCTGGAAAACTGGACCAAGCGCCGATCATACATCAGGTGACGGCAGCTGTAACTCACATTCGTGCAGATACCCAATTGTAGAATAGGGAATGTCTGTGTTTCTTTAGTTCCGGATTACTCAAAAGTTGCTCTCTTGCCTTGTGCAATATAAATGGCTCTTCTATTTGTGTGGAGTGAAAACAGACACATAAATCCACTTTCTCAACGTTGTCGTGTCTTGTGGTATATGCGACCTTATAATATTAAACTTCGTGAAAATTACCGTCATTGTCAACTACGTTTTTAATACTCTTTTTTTCTTTAATCAAGGAACTGGTATGTACGTTTATATTGAAACCTCGAGTCCACGACAGCCGGGAGACACTGCACGACTTGAAAGTCCTTGGATGAGGGGACCACAATGCATGACGTTCTACTATCACATGTATGGCTCCACCATGAGCCGTCTTGTTATATACATAAAAAGCCAGGCTACAAACAAGTCAATTTGGTTGAGGTCTCAAGATCAAGGAGACCATTGGATACAGGAACAAATAAGTATCAACGAGACTTCAAGTTATCAAGTGAGTCGTAAATATTAGTTTATGGCGTTTAATTAAATATCATTGAGCTTAAGGTATCAGTGTACCCCAAATGACAACATCGCGTAGTCGCTGCTTCACGGTCACACGTTTCATAAAATCCCCAATAAATTATACATTATTTTCTGAAAGCTTAATAATTGCAGATTCCGATTATTACTTGAGATAAGGCACGATATAAAATCCTTTCCTAAAATAGCTATCACTTCCCAAAAGTATGTAGTTTCACAAAATTAATTGAGTTCGTTTCCGGTCAGAATTTAACGGGAAAAAGCGAGCGACATCGCTACGTTTTCTTCACACCTTGATCTAAAAAACGGTGTCGGGGAATTTTGATAACTTGTCTGGTTTGTTTTTTATTCGCTGTTAAACTTTAAGTTTTTATAAAACACGCATTACCTTTGCTTAAATACTCATCACTTTCGAAGGAGGCTAAATATAAAAATTCCCCGACACCGTTTTTTGCCCCATTATCTGGCAACACTCGTGCCAAATTTCAGCGAAAAAGGATGAAAACTTGCTGTAAACGAAGTGGAAACTGTGCTTCATTCGTTGAAATTCCAGTTTTGAGAAATAAAGCAAAAGTACTTTAGGACGTTTTTTCGGTGTAGGGAGATTAGATCTCAAGACGTGTAAAAAGTAATTACCTGTTGATCAATAAAGTGGGGGCTCCTCTTTCAACCCGCAAAGAGGTCTCAAATGCTGTTTCTAGCGGGAAATACCAACAAAGGACGCACTGGATGCAATAACTTCACGATGCTGAAGGCCAAAACTAAGGGATCTAAAAAGCGCGATGGAGAAAGCAACGGAAATTTGAACGCGCGGCGAATCCGCAAAAGAAACCTTGCTTTTGGAAATGAGAGTATCAGGGTAAGACTGTCTTTCATTAGTAGTTTTACTGTATACATTAGCTGGCTATTCAGAATGTCAGCGAAGTGCGTGCATAACCTCGGCCAGACAATCTTGTAACAGTTTTTCACTCCGTAGAGGTGGTAAGGATGGTGTTTTCTGAATCAAATGGGAACAAATGAATAACTACGGCGAATCCTCTATAATAATAATGACATGGCGCCAGAAAATGCTGGGATACATTTTGTGAAAACAGCCTCGAAAGTGAACTGCTTTCATAAGGAGTAGCTGCGACTCAAAACTGTTTATAAAACACGGCAGCGTGTATTTGGGATTATAGGACAAATGCAATTGGACGGTTAGCAGTCGAATGGTTTTTCCGTGAGTATTTTGAAACAATTGGAAGGTTTCGAAATATAATAATACACAACGTTGGCTTCTTTACGTGACTTTTAATGGCACTTTAATTGATCATGGCAACTCGTTGACAGCTTCCAATAAGAGATAATTTATTCATAAAATCGTTTTTTCTTGATAACTTTGTCTAGGAGAAACCTTTCTTCGCAGAAATTTTTGCAGTTAAAAGAACTCAATGAGATGTACTTGGGAATATCAATAGTTAAAAAATTATTTGGCAAAATTGTTGATTTTGGGGTACACTGATACCTTAAGCACCTGCATTCATGAGTCGCAGACGGCAACCGGAAGTGAGCTATTTTCCATTGCTATTTTCCATTCCCCAATGCCGTTACATAACAACATTCACATTGCTAAGTATCTTTTTTTCCATTAGAGATGAGAAGTATAAAAATCTGGGAGATAACATGGTCCTAGCGCGCGACATGTTCTCTTCTAGTTGCTGTCCGCGTCTAAAAAACGCACTTGCTTAAGCTCCATATCAAGAACGAAAGAACGTGCTCTCCGTCTGGTTCCAAGAAACACTCAAAACTCTCTTTTACTATCAGTCATAACATATCGTCAGCTCTCCTTTAAGGATGTCTCGTGAACAAGGTTACTTTTCTTTGTTGTTTCTTTTCTAGATAATTGTCGATGGAATTAGAGGTAGCAGTTATATGGGAGACGCAGCATTGGACGACGTTTGGTTTGAAAGAGGACATTGTTATCAAGCAGGTACTGATCGGTTTATCTACATTTATTTTATGGCATCGATTTCTCAGTTCATGTTCCCCGCTCCAAGAATTGCTTATGTTTGCATGTTGCCAAAGAGCTTATAGCTGTGCCTTAATCAATAAGGATTAATATGAATCTAAGATTAATATTAATCCTAATTGATTAACCCTTTTACTAGGATCTAAGTGTAACGTATATATATATATATATATATATATATATATATACAGAAGAAAAGTGGACTGGACTAGCTTTCGTTCATTTATTCGATCTACAGAACTGTTTCGTGGGAGTGTTTCCCACTCGTCAGGATCTAAATGACAACGTTAATTAGTTGGCTTTTTATAGAGTTCCCTTGGAATCACGCGTGCATTTACAATATTAGGTGTTTTTTAAGTAAGAATTTGTTTACATGCCTGTAAGTGCTCGCAAGTTCTTTTCTTGTGTTAAGGGTGGCAAGTTCTCGTTTACATATAATGTAAAACTTTTCTAGGGTGCACAATTTGCATCTTTTAGTTGCATTGGAATATGACTGCGCCCTGTCAAGGATTTTCCATTTAATCGTGTAATCTACTTTAGCTTTCTTTAACTGCCATACGTGTTTGCTGAGCTCTGTTTGGTTACTGTACGCTTCGTTTCTAAACGATTGTTTATGGTTGGCGAATCTAGACTTGAAGTCCGTGTCGGTTAATCCCACATAGCATTCACTCCCCTGCGAATGTTTTTCCCAAAGGGCATCCCCTAAGACCCATATTCAACCGCAACACTCTTAAACTATCTTACAGCTGTATGCCCAATGCCAAGAGCACAAGTGACACACATAATAAGCGCCTGCTGAAGCAAATCAATTCAGGGGAGAACATAACCGACGCCAGTCTTTGTAATCGCCGAAAGAAAGAAGACTGCCCACTAGAGAACCAGTGCCTTACAAGGGGCATCGTATACCAAGCCACCGTAACAACATTCGCAGGGGAGTGAATGCTATGTGGGATTAACCGACACGGACTTCAAGTCTAGATTCGCCAACCATAAACAATCGTTTAGAAACGAAGCGTACAGTAACCAAACAGAGCTCAGCAAACACGTATGGTAGTTAAAGAAAGCTAAAGTAGATTATACGATTAAATGGAAAATCCTTGACAGGGCGCAGTCATATTCCAATGCAACTAAAAGATGCAAATTGTGCACCCTAGAAAAGTTTTACATTATATGTTTCGCGACACCTATTGTTTGGAACGGCCCGATCTTTCGAGCGATATTTCACGGTGCACGGTAGTTTGCTGCGATCTTTCGCGCAACAATTCGCTCCTCGTGAAAGTTCGTAGCGAACTTTCCTGGGAAGATTTGAGCGCTTTCGAGCAAAGTTCGCAGTGAAGAAAATATGAAACTCGTTCTCGATTTCTCTGCTGCACTGGCATGAAACTTGGCGAAAGAGCAATTCCTTATTCAAGTTGTAAATTAATCGATCAACTTCTGTTAACAACTTACCTTTTTAGTCTCCAAGAAGTACTCAAGAGTGGGCTTGATCCCAAAAGTAAAAAGCAATACTGTTTGTTTTTTAAACAAGTTGATTCGAGCAAAAAGCTGTTGCGTGAACGCCATGTCACGTTGTATAAAACAAAACGATTTTTCCTGCTCACCCCAGTCCCCGTGAAGGTGGTATTGTTTGTTACCATAGCGGCGGGTTGTGAATAGCGAGCAGGCAACACACTTCAAGTAAGGTTATTCGCTTTCAAGCACTTGTAATCATGCCGAAAGCCTCGAATTATACGAGAACTCGAATTGAGCTCCTTGACAAATAAGGTCTCCCCCAGTTGGGATATTGAGGTCCCTAAAAAACAAGGGTTTGGTCGTCAGCTTTTCAAGTGTTACACGATCATCAAGAAGCTTCAGATTACCGCTCTGTGGCAAATCGACCGCGTTCTGGCATGTATTATTTTACTCTAGGCTTTTCGAATCGGCAATTTGTATAGTCATTGCGAATTGCAATATTATTAGGTACCTAAGCCAAAACAAGAGAAAGGGAAAAGCAAACCCGCTCAGATTAAAAGTTCATGTCAAGATTTTCGTTTGAGTTTTGAAAATTAATGTACAGTGGAATCCCGCTATAACAGAGTCCCACAGTACCAAAAAAATGTTCGTTATAGGGGGGTCTTCGTTATAGCAAAGACCCCGTTATAACGAATTACCTGGTTAACAGCAAAAATATTCGTTATAGCGGGGTAACCAAGCTGGACGGACCAAGCTGAACAATGAAATATACACCACGCAAAACAGTCTACAGACTTGCGCGTGAACAGCTACATATAAATAAAGCAAAGCTTTGAAGGTCGAAGTTTCCCTATCTTCACCAACAGGAGTTGTGTTTGGTTATCAACCATTTGTATCATCATGCCGTTTTTACGGACTGCGAGCGACAAGACAAAATATTCGTTATAGCGAAGTAAATTGTGAACCGGGATTTCATTAATTATAGCGGGGTTTGTTCCACATATTTTTTACTGTAATTCTGCAGGGCATACATACATACATGTATGTATGTAAATCTTTATTTAAACACGGGAAATCATACTTTATTAACGTGACTAACACTTAGCTATAAAGCTAGTTTACAGGTCAGTCACGGAAAGAAAAAGAAAGAAACATATAAAAGAAATCTTCTTACACATATAGTATGTGGAAAAATTGCAAAAGTTATGAAACTATTAAGACTTATATACTAAGAAAACTACCGGTAAAATAACAATTGCAAATGAGGGTCTATAAACTTACAACTCTATAAAAGTGTTTAAAATTATAGAATATATACAAACTGCAAATTATGAAACTCTGTTTACTTATATACTAACAAAACTAAGTTAAATACGAAATAAGTCACTATTAACCTAGAAGATCGAGCTCCTTGAGTCCATGTTTAAAACTGCGGTAGGTATTGATGTTTCTCATATTATTAGGAACAGTGTTCCATAGTCTTGGCATCTCCATGATCACGTACTTTGTTGAATTAACTTTAGGTAATTTTAAACAGCATCACCACGTAAATTATAATTAGAATTACATTCAGTCAATAACTCGGAAATACTTGTAGGTAAGGTTCCATTCCCAATTGCTGGAAACACTGTACTCAACATTTTTAAGTCTTTGGTTTGCTAATGTGCTATATCCATTCTTAACAATTAGTGTCTCATAAGGAGAAATTTTGTCCTAATAAACAAAGCGGAGTGCCCCCTCGTTCAATTTTGCGAGTTTTTCTGTTATGCGATTACCACAGAAATGCCAGGACTCGGCACAATAATTAAAATGTGGAGCAATGAACGCTCGACAAAGATTTTCCCGCAGCTTTAAAGGAAGCAACTTCTTCATCCTTTTCAAAACTGCGATTTACTGGCTCCATCTCCTCTACAAGAGGAATACTTGTACCTTCGCATTTGAAAACAGGGTCACGTGACGTCTTTTGTTGTTCATTATAACTCTGTTGTTCTTTATAACAGGGTCTTCATTATAGCGGGGTGCCACTGTATTTACTCTAGGCATCTCGTTATTATAGGGCAACTTTTAATAGGCTATCTTGGCTTTTTGAGCTCAGCTGCTATATGTATGTGTTGTAAAACGTTTTATTAAATTTTTAAATCACGGATCTCTGTGTATTTTTCATTGTAAATGTGTTTAGGATGGGATAGGGTAACAATCTCTTTATATAATAGGGATTTAAAGTAGAAAAAATTATAGCCTGCGTGCATGGCAGGCGTCCGAAGGGGAGGGAAAGAGGAAAGATGAGCCAGTGAAGTGCGAGAAGATCGAACGCGTCCGTTCTCCCTCCCGCCCTCATTTTAACTTTCCTCCCTCACTTTCTACGGCCCGCTACGCAGGCAAAAAAAATTACGGCTCAAAAAACAACTTTCCGACCTTTGTTTTAAGCCCCAACAATAGCTGGGTATACAGGAGCTCTCACCTAGTTCCGCAGATTCGAATTGTGAGTGAGCTTGAGCATAACTTTGGTTTGAGGTTCAAGCACCAGAGGTTCGTTGTACAATTTAAGAGTTCGTTAACACAGACTTTGGAGCAAATTAAAGGCTGTCCACGGTCTAAAAATACTGAAAACTCAGAACTGAATAACACTCGTATTTCCGACCGATGCGTTTGTCTCTGCCGGCGTGACGGAGACAAAGCAACGACCGGAAATACGACTGTGTGACGCAGTCAAGCAAGTTAAAATGCAAGGGAACTGGGATCGAATCAACAAAAGCACATGGTCTTACGAGCGATTTGCGTCGACTCGAAATATTCATCGACGTGGAAACGTTCATAACAAACCATCAAACATGTCAAGTTTTTGCTTTTGCGGACATCAGCCACGTAACTCCTGATATTTTGGTTTTTCTGTGGAACAAACAGAGGTTGCTGACCTTACGAGAATGGTAAGTCGCTCAGAAATCTGTTCACAGTGTGTTCAGTATGTCGGACCGTTTCTTGAGCCAAGCCAGCGAATTGCTTAAAACTCTTCGCAAATAGCATTTCTACCCTCTGTATGTTAGCTGTGTGACTTGTTTATACATGCAATGATTGAAAATTACCACTCGTAAGTTATCAGCTTCGATTAAAAGCACAGTCATGAATGAAAAACAAAGAGATATTTCGTGTAAGTTACATAACCAGTCGATCACGTAGAGGAGTTACCCGAACGCTGCTAAACTATTGTTGAGTGTCTAGCGAAAATTAATGTCTTGACTAGCGAAGTAACTCGAATTGTCGTTGAGGCAACGAAAGTTCTTGGATATATCGTTCTTTGTTCCAGCGAAAATGCGTTCGAAACGCCGCGAAGTTACGTTCGAACTTTTACACGAACTTTCGCGCGAAAGTTCGGGGGAACAAAGAACAAAATTCGCGCATTTCGCTTGCATTACTTTTGCACAATACTGTAACAGCCAAACTGCAGCATCGATTAGTCACGACTTGATTCGAAACAACGAGCTGGCTTTTCCTTCCACAACAAATCTTCCAGATGTAAATGAAGGTTCAAAAGAGTTTCTCTTCAGCAAATGTCAATGTCGATGGCAAACACTTGAAGCAGATTAAAAAGAAAGTATGTGGCCGATGAAGAATGGGGTGAAAATGAAAAAAAAAACTGGGTCGAGTAAGTCGGTGAAGGGAAAATGGCAACTGTTTTTCATACAGTTACTACAGTTATGATCATGTAGATGGAGCAGGTATGCTTCTTGTGTCTCTTAGCCCTGTTAAAGTAAATATGGTTGTTTATTTAGGGTAGTCCGTAGGGTATAAAGTCCGCGGAGTAGTCCGTTGGGTAGTCCGCGGAATGCGGGTCAGTGGGTAGTCCGCGGAGCGGGGGTCAGTCTTGTCAACTCTCCCTTGACCGGTGTGCTTCACGTGCAGTTCAATGGGTCATACTAGTTGGCTGTGATTGGTCATTTTCGATCCGTATTTTCCTCAGAAACGAAACGATATTGTTTTCAGTTCAGGGGTGAACTATTTACATAGTGGAGGAAATATCCAATCAGAGTAAAGTTCGTGATTGTTAATGTAAAAACAGCGGCAAAATTTTCCCAAAATTCGGTATATCGCAATGCATCATTTCAATTGTTGCCTGTGCGAATAGGCCTTTTGCAACAAATGATCACATGGTACAAAATCCGCCATGTTGGAGGGCAAGCTTATTATTATTCCCGCACTGGGACATTAAAACAAAGGGCTGTCAAGCTTGACTGTTTAAGGTCTCTTTGTTTTACAGTCAAACTAAGTGAAGCGTACCCCTCAAGATTGCATGAAGGTTACTTCCCACCTTCAGAGGCCAAAAAAAATCGTTTTTTCTTTTATTTGACAAAATTTAAGTTTGTCATTTTATCTAGTTTTTCCAAAAGAAAAAAATTAAAAATCTCAAAAAGCCACCGAGTTATTTGGAAAAAACGTATTTTCAAATTAAGTTAATAAACTACGAAGGTATCATAATCTAGTGTCAACGGGCGAGACTCCTGAGGATATTTTCGCGGCAAACGCTCATCGCTTGTATTCCATCATATTTTTATTTACATCACGCACTTGACAAAAATTCCTATGTGGAAGCTCGTTACGCTAACTCCTATGGGAAAATCAAAGCAGAAAAAAGTCTTCGGGTAAAGAAAACGAAACAACCGGCCCAAAGAAGAAAGAAAAAGTTCCATTTTGTCAAGCAAAGAAAAAAACCTTGCTGAAAGCGACAAAGGCTCTTGGTTTGTCCGTTGATTCTTTGACATCTTGTTCTTCAGCAGAACATTTACCGCCTTTAACCCTTTTGGCGCGGGTTTTGCCTTTGCCTTTACCTTTGGCATCTTTGCCCAATATTACGTGGTCATCCTGAATTGAGCTGCACCTAGTTGAGCGAGATAAAAAAAACATGTTGCAATGAGACGCTTTTCCCGGGAAATCGTGATCTATTGTCAGAGACACAAGGAGGTCCTGTTTTTCCATTGGCTTGCGGTTTTATTAAGCGTTATAATCTCCGGAAGTGGCGCGAGTTGTCTACGAACCTTTACCAACTAAAATCTCGCATTTGATTTTTGGAGGAATACATCCACTTTGAGCAAATTTATAGGGTATGTAGATTTGACCGATTGTCGTGAAATTTCGCCAGAACATTCAAGAGATAATGACAAAACAAAGTGTGTCGGGAAATTTTGATATTTAACAAATTTTTCCCGTGGCGTCCATTTACGCAACACGTCTCGCATATTTTTAGCTACTCCAAATTAAGATGTGAATATCTCGATAACCAATCAGAATATCGAAAAGCCCGACACACTTTTGTTGATTGATGCCTTGTGGATAAGACGGGGCAGCCATTTTGTTCGTGCTGCGGAATCCGATACCGATAAATTCAATAGAAGAACCCTCGGTCGTTTCACGCCTTACTGCCTCCTGAAACATACCAAAAGAAAACTGCTAAAATTGTATTTTTTTGTAAAGTACATTTATTAAGCTTTCTACTGATATATGGTTTGTTGGGATTTTTTTGAAACTGGCGCGCGTACGATTTTTTTCCTGAAGGGCACCCGCGAAGTTGGGAAGTAACCTTAATGAACTAATAATTTGAAACTTGAACCCGCTAGTTGTTTCAGTAATGCAATAATGAATTGATTATTCGAATATTGAACTCGCTCGTTCGATCCAAGAATACGGCTAACGGGTTCCGTTTTCGAAAAATCATTTCACTATTGCATTCTAGAAAAGACTAGTAGGTTTCAAACCTACTAGTCGCAACAGTGAATAGATTTTTCCAAAACGGAACCCGCTAGCCGTATTCTTGGATCGAGCGAGCGAGTTCAATATTCGAATAATCAATTCATTACTGCATTCTTGAAACGACTAGCGGGTTCATGTTTCAAATAATCAGTTCATTAATGCAATCTTGAGGGGTACGCTTCACTTAGTTTGACTGTAACGACCCAGTGCGGGAATAATAACGAGCCTGCCCTCCAGCATGGCGGATTTTGTACCATGTGATCATTTGTTGCAAAAGGCCCATTGGGAAATTAAGATTAAAACTCTCGTTTCTCGTTACCATTTTACACAAGAAAACTACAGACTGGACTCGAGTCTAATCTGATAGTGATAGTGAAAATACGTCCCCCAGTGCGATATTTTAAGCCGAGGGAAGCACTTAGTTTTGCTTAGTTCAACAAAGAAATGGTACTGTTTTTCTTTTCAGAGTGAAAACTTTGGAAACCATGTGTGTGTGTGGCTTTCAAAGAGACAAATCCTTGTTTGGTTGAAGCATAAGACCAGCAACTTGACTAGTGGAACAATCAATACTGCATCAAATGTTGTTTGTTAATTTGCCTGTAATAAGAACCTACCTATCAGAACAAATGCCAATTACCTTAGCAGAATAAATGTGAAAACTTAAGTCAAAAAAATTGTTTTAGTTTTTTGTTTTTGTTGTTGTTGTTTTTAATTATTTTCTTGTCTGCAGCTGAAATTAACAACAGCAAATTGATATACATGTATGTTTTGCTGATATGTTTAACCTGTTGGAGGAGGGGGTGAAACTGGCCAGGAAATTCCTTATATTTTGGAATAGTAATCTGCACTGCTAAGGCAGAAAAAATGAGAGAATTCCTAGGAGTACAAAGCTCAGTCCAAAGACAAAAAGCCCAACTTGTGAACTTTAAGGGGATGCAGCCGAAAAAGGAGCTGTGTCATTTTACTAGGCTATTTCTTCACAGTACCCAAAACACATGGTGCATCTTTTGTGGTATGGTTTGGTTTCACAGGAATGGAGCATTTAAATTTTAATAGCTTTGTCGAAACCTCCTTTTCAAGGTGTGTTTGTTTAGTGTTTGACTACTGCCAATTTGACTGTAGCCTCCATATCAATTGTTTAATACTTTCACAGATGAAACTAATAATTACAGTTAACTTGCTCTCTGATGAAATCCTTAATTTTTCTTCCATCTTTAAAAGCCCCCCATGGGTTTAAATACTTCTCTCTCTTTCTACTACATTATGATTTTTCTTAACTCGACATTGAAGTTTTCTGTTTGGGTATTAAGTCGTTGTCGCTGGTTATGCCAATAAACTCAGTTGTGCGAAATTTTATTTTCCGATTGACACGTGCACAATTACTCGAGGATTATTGCGTTAGTAGTTGAAGCGATAAAAAAACGTTTATAGCGCACGAAAAAACATAGAATATTTCAGTAGTTACTTAAAGCAGCTCTAGAATGATGAAATAACTTTTAATTACGTCTGTGCTTAACAGGCCTTCCGCAACGTATCGTTCAGTTCACAAATATTCCTTGATCCGTGTTCTAACAATTCCAAAACAAGACTAGAAGCGGTTGTATAGGCCTTGATCTTCTGAAACGAACTTGGTTGGGACTTTTTACAAGGCTCCAAAAAAACCATTTGGTTGATTTTCTGACGCTTTCACTCGAGTTACAAAGGGAAAAAAGAAAAAGACTACTTCCATTACCGAAAAATTTGTCGCAACTATCGCCATTTTGCAAGTGAAGAATGATCATCGCAGTTAATTTTCCAATTTAAGCAATTGGAAAGAAGAAGCCTGAAAAAAATCAGGGCTTAAACGGGATTCGAATTAATTGGAAAATTAACTGCGATGATCATTCTTCACTTGCATCTATAACCGCAGTTCAAATATGAATTATTTCATATACTTCACATCATTTCATTCCTCACGGGTGATATGAACTCAATAAATTGACCTCGCTCCCAATGTGTGGCTTCATAGCTCAGTTGGTAGAGCATCGCACCGGTATCGCGGAGGTCACGGGTTCGAATCCCGTTGAAGCCCTGATTTTTTTCAGGCTTCTTCTTTCCAATTGCTTAAATGGGAAAATTAACTGCGATGATCATTCTTCACTTGCATCTATAACCGCAGTTCAAATATGAATTATTTTGATATACTTCACATCTTATCGCCATTTTGCTTCCATGTTGCTTACACGCAAAGCAGGCGCATACCAGCGGTTACTCACAAAATACTTTTTGCTGAGCATGCGCAAACAAAATGCCTCTATGCTACGAGCGTCAAAAGCAAAGCAATGGTTTCCTTCTTCCAAAAGTAAACAGAAGAAGAAATTATGGCTGTCTACGAAGCGGCTGTCCCTGCTAACACAAAGAAAACACTCGCCTGAGAGTATTTACGAATACAGTTTTGTTACTTTTATCGGTATGTACAGCGAAAAACGACAGAAAAATAGTATAAGCTTATCTGTTTACAATAACTAAGCTTATACAAATTTATATTCAACAACAACTCTAGTTTTTGAAATTTATCAAAGACCCCTCAAATCTCTCACAGCATGGTTCCAAACCAGAAAATCAAGGAGACTTTACACCTTTCATTGATATAACCTTAACTTATAAACTTATCTCGCTGAAGCAACTAGATAATTCTTATGGAAAATGCAAAATTTTTTATGTAAACAAAGTCGCTTACCACAATTTGGCAGTTCACCTCAGTGTGAATCCTATCCGAAGAACCTCCAGCGAAAGTTGCGAAGACTGAACTGAACAAATCTTTTCGATAGATCAACGAATCAACTTTTTCCCACTGTGTTTACCGTTTTGTAATTCCTCTAAACACTCAAAACATGTTTGATTTCTCTTGCTATCACCTCATGAGATCATGCGACTTTTCTCGCATGGCTGCACATCATATCTCGACGCACAAAGTTCTGTAGTCTTTTGAGTCAATTTTCCTGGTATTTCAGTTCTTTCCTAAAGCTCTCACTTGCCCTGCCTGACGGCATTGTTCAGCATTATTTCATCTCCTTTCTCCAGCACTGACTCGATTCAAGATTCACCACATTGTTCAGTACTAAGCTTTTCTCGCCTTCTTTCTAGCCCTGCTGGGCCGCTCTTTCCCGATCTTCTTCGCCACGTTTTTAGCTGTTAATTCTTGCCCTCTGTAGTTCTCTTTCATGTTCTGCTTAGGATAAACTCGATCTATCTTCAACGTTAGATCAACGTTCCCGATCGATTGTTGACATGACAAATACAAATGAGTGTTTTTTTTCTGACAAACCTGCCGAGAAAAGATGGCATTCCTTAGTTCCCCCGTGAGGCTTACCTCGAGACACCCCTCCTCCTCCCCCAGAGCCTGTACGGATGGCGTTAGATCGCTCGTACGCTGACGTCATAACCAAATTTTCTCGGCTTAATGAGTTACCAATTTTTCTTAAGTATGGTGCTACACTGAAGCTCCGCTATAATAAACAAATTACTTCATGGTTAGTTCGCTTGTACGATTTTTATTCACTTGCTGTGAAGAATCGCAAACTCACTCGCTCGAAGACTTGCTCGTTCATTTGCGACTCTTCCGTGACAACTTGTGAATAAAAATCGTACGCGCTCACCAACCATGAAGTAATCTATATATGTTTGGAAGCAATATTTGTGAAAATCAATGACTCGTTTAATTTGTAGCATCTTTCTTTATGTATGTTAGGAAACTGTTCTTTTGACGAGAACGCTCTGTGCAGTTGGTCTAACGACGACGACATCGACCACTTTGATTGGCAGCTTAGGAGAGGAAGCTCTCAGAGCAATAACGCAGGACCAACCAGCGATCATTCAGGTTGGCAATCCTAACTTAACTTTTTATACTTCTTCTTTCATTTGTTGGTACACTAAACTAGATATAATGTATTAATTATAGATAAATGTAACTAAGTTGAATCTGCATCTTAATTATTTACAGAGGTATTATTTAAGCCATATTATTATTAGGTATTATTATTATTATTTTTGCAGCTGTACCAGTGGCTTGTTAAATCCACCTAATGTTGTTTGCGTTTGGCTCTCTCTTCTTCTGTTCGTTGATTAGACTTAACAAATGATGGGTGGACTGCCCCAAACTGCAAAACGAGTGCAAAGTACCAAAAACAAAGAGAGCATTTGACAGTCGCGATGTTTTTTATGTAAAACAACAGGATATGTTTGTATTTGACTTCACAGGACAGAAATGTCATTGTTTCGGAAAACCACTACGGCCTCTGAGATTGAATGGTTAACCTTTTCTGAGTGAATATACACTGACAAATTATGGAAAGTAAAACCTATGTTTTATTGTTATAGATACAATGTATCTGTTCTAGTTTTGTTTAATTCAGTAGAGCAAGCAACTTAAACATAAAACGTAGAAACCATGGAATAAAAGTTACGCAGTTCAGGCTGAGTTCTGTACACGGTTCTTTGCTACGAGGTCCATCTGTGGACTTCATGTACAGGTAATCAAACTCACGGTCCGACTAGAACCTAGCCTACAACTACTAATGCAGCATGTTCTCTTTTTAGATGATTTAGAATAATGCAATTAATATGCCAACAATGTCCTTAAATACCAACTTAAAAACATTATGACATTCCTAAAGAGCCAGATATCACAGTCTTCAAAATTTAAATACCCTTATTTACAAAGTCTGCATTTCTGGGTAGCCAGAAGGCAACCTTGTCAGCACTTTTGTTTAATCTGCTCGTTCGGCTCTTGTCGTATATACTCATTGGATTTCTTCTGCGGTGTTTTTTCCTTATTGCTATTAGCAGGCGGTGATTTTAGAGGACAGTGCGTCGCCTTAACGAGTCGCTGAAAGTGCTGGCTCGTGCAGTTCTGGAATTTCTGATGATGGTAGTATCGGGGCAATTGTTACGCACTGGATCACGTATTGTCATCTGACAGGTTTGCTGGAAATCTCACAGGGAGTTGCGGTGAAGGTCGCGTCTGTGCAGTGGTGGTATATTGCGGTTTGATGTCATGCTTGTTTCGTCTGAGCCTTGTTTCGTTTGTTGCTCTTGTCGTTGATGATCCAGTATGAATACAGTGAGGCATCCTTGGACTCGATGTATCCTGATTTCCACTGATCGGAACCGTCATCAGTAAGCCAGATGGATTGGGTGGGCAGGTAGATGTTGCTGTCCTGCTTTGATATCTTCAAATGTGCTGAGCGCTTGTCATAGGAGTCAATGGAACTGGTGTCATGATCATGATGAGGCTGGTGTTGATTCGCCTATTGAAGAATAGTTCAGCAGGCGATGGTAAGGTGTCACTGAGTAGAGTGTGAAGGAATGTTGTCGGGGCTTTGGTTATATCAGTGTCACCTGTACTCTTGTTTAAAATCTGCTTTATGGTACCAGCCACCCTTTCATTGTGATATAAGCTTGATGTAATATTTACAATGTCAAGCTGATCACAAAAGCTCCGGAATTTGCCAGATCTGAAGCAAGGGCCGTTGTGCGTGTTGATTTTCTGGGCAAGTCCGAGCTTCCTGGAGATGTTGTTTAACACTTTTGTAACACCTTCGTTTGTTTTGTTGTCAAGAATGTCATAGGCGAGGAAACCAGAGAAGTAGTGGACTGTAACCAGGGCGTGGCGGCCCTAGTAGTCCACCACATCCATGCGCAGAGTTTCCATTGACCGCGTTGCTGAAATCTGCCGTTCGGGACTTCTGGGCTTCTTGTTGCCGTACCTTTGGCAATCTCTGCACGTTTGGACAATCTCAGTGATGTCGTCTTGTAGGTTTGGCCAATACAGAGTGCGTCTTGCACGTTGGATGGTTGAGCTGAGACCCTGATGTGCGTCATGCAGGCGATCGGGGGTTCCATACTTGAAGGAATTACAACTCTGTTCTTCTTCACGGCAAGTCTTTCGAGGATTGTCAATTCATCTTGGAATCCTCAATATGGATGCAGATCCTCTGGTACGTCTTGTGTGCTATCTGGCCAACTAGTGATGTTGAGATCTGTTAGCGCAACCAAAGTCTGGTTACGTCTCTTCTTGTAGAATTTGAGTCGTGTTGGCTCTACTTTCAGGACTAGTGCAATGTCGACGTCTAGACCGGGAATCGCTCTGGCACTTCCCGATTTAATAAGACGAGAGAGAGTGTCGGCGAGCCTCCCACTCTTGGATCGAACGTACTTCACTTGATTGCCATATTTAGAGCGAGAGGCAACAACATTCTCTGCAAACGGGCTGGAGTCAAGCTGATTGGGGTTTGAAAGATTGACTGTATAAGCTTCTGGTTGGTATGCACAATGATGTTCCACCCAGTGTTTCTGTGTAGCTTTTAACAAGAACAAAACAACTTGAAGACAGCAAATAGTTCCCGCTCTATTTAACAATTAGATTATGAGCTCCAGATTTCTACGAGGAGATCGTTGATGAGGCCGAATTGCCAGATAGAAATCGAGAGCGAATAATCTAATTGTTTAATTCGACTGCTGACTGCAATTACTTTCAAATAATAATTACAGGGATTTCACGCTCTAGAGAAATTGTTTCGGAAAGAACCCCTTCGTCAGTTGCAAATGATGCCGTTGATAAAACTAAACATTACGTAATTCCAGTTGCTACTCAACATAAATTTAATAATCTAATTCACAATTACATTAAGATTCGCGATGAAGGTTGATCAGGTCGAAACTATTGCTTCATAGAAATCGAGAGCGAATAATCTAGTAGAATTCTGACTGAAAGTTAATTCCAATAACGATTCCAATTATTTCTGGTCTTGGTATTAAACTTCACGCTTTAAAACACTTGCACCGACTGAATTGTCAATTTGACATTAGGAAGTTTAAGAAGCTACTACGGCGATGCCGAAAACAACATCGATTAAAAAATAAATTTATGTTTTACCTACGAATCTCGAGATACTCTTAGGTCATTAAGTTTGTTTATCATTGTCAAAGCTATCGCGAAACTGAATCTGGGACACCGTAACAAATTTTGAAAATTTAGCAGTCGTAGTTCACGTTTTTCAGACGACGTAGAATTGATCATCTCAAGTTGTTGTTTTGCAGAGGACGGTAAAGAAATGTACAAAAATTTAAAACGCATGTGCACAGCTAGTGTTCTGCTCATTAAACCTTTTGTTTAGCGACGTTCCCATTGCCGTTGCCGTCGTGGTTATCTTAAACTCCCTATCGGCAGTTGTGTACGCGCACTTATCAGTTTCTTTCAAAAATTTCCAACTTTTTTTCTATTAAACCGTAAAAGCGCTCCTTTTAGTCTTTTCAGGAGTTTGACTTTCCATTTGCTCTGAATATTCGGCTAAAACTTCGGAGAAATGAAGAAATATTGCAATATTGTCGACCACACCAAGCCACTGCACATTAATGGCTCATAATGTGAAGTGGCTTAGCCAATCAGATTACAGCATTTGCATCAGTACACTAGTAGTATTCTGCTTAGTTAGAATAGTTAGCTTCAGCAGGTGTTAGTGCTTTGCTGATATAGCCCACGGGCTTTTAATCTTGCATCAGTACCGCACGAAGCCTTTCATCGATACATCAGTCTCGAAGACTGCTGCGTTAGTTTTTTTGGGTCACAGTGAATGAGCGTAACAGAATTGGCGATGTCTTCCTTGATAATGTTTAGTTTTTTCTGCATTTCACTGGTCCATACAAAATGAATGTCACGTTTCAGCAAAGTGCGCGCGAGAGGTATTTTCTTGGTCAAATTGGGGATGAACGTAGACATAAATAAAATTTACTGTCCCAAGTAAGCTTTGCAGGTCTTGCTTGTCTGATGGGGCAAGGTTGGACACCTTGCGTAGTGATAACACGTCCAAGGTACTCAATGTCCTGTTTCTTGATAAAATACTTTTATGGGTTGAACTTGAGTCCCGCTTGACAAGCTTTCTCGAAAGTCTTCAATAGGCGGATGTCATGATGCTGTTCCGTTGACCCTTGTACTCTAACATTCTGTATACATGTTGGCACTTTAAAGGGCAATCGCACGAAGCAGTACTTCTTGAATGGTGTGTTGAATGCAGTGAGAATGAAGCTGGCTCTGCTTGTCAAGTTGTTTGGTCCAGTACCCCCGTTGGCATCCAGCGTGAAGGAGAGCTAACCATCCCTGAAACTGTGCTGAGCATCCTTCCAAGATGTAATGTGGTCAAAATTGCAGCAACCTCACCTTTAAAGAGACCAACCTGGCGATCAAAGATTTCTTGGAAGATCTGCTTTAGGTCCTCCAGAAGATTACCTGTTACCCTGCCAAGTGGTAGATGCTCCTTCGACTTCTTCTTAAGATCAAGATAGTCGGCTGCCGAGTTCGGTGATATGTACGGCCTCTACTTGATTTGGCTCCACGGATCTGTTTTGCTGTATGCACACACAAGTTTGAACTCTTTGCAGAATTCCGGGCCAAAAATGAAAGCACATTACTGTTTGGTGACGTAGAACCTTGTCATGGCAGTTATGTTATTGCAGGTGACCTTGATATCCACAGTTCCACACTTCTGCTCCGGATATACTGCGGATGATGGCATCGCTAGGCTTCAGGTCATTCTTGGATAGCCCAATCGTCGGAAGCATCGAGATTGACATGCAGGATACCATAGTACTGGTGTCAACCTTGCCTGTGATCTCAATTTGACAGCTCCCATGTTTTGCATGAAACACCAGTGGAGCAAACACTCAAACACGTATGACTTGAGACAGCACTTAGGTCGACGGCATCGTGATATCTGCTGCTTTCCTGATCACAATCGATGTCCACAGCATTTTGGTGCTTGGAGTTCTTGTTTATGTGTGTTCCTTTTTTCTTCTTGACGCATATGCCGTTCAAAATGTCCCTTTTTGCCACAGAATTTACAAATAGCATCCTTAGCTGGAAACTTGTTACGGAATGAACATCTTCCTTACACCAGACACAGGACTTTTTTCCATCTGACTTCTTGCTGTCTGTATTTGGTTTGGGCTTAAACTGCTTTTCCCTGGATCAATTCCTTTGCAACTTTAGGGCTGGGCCACTTGTGTATAAGGCATCGCTTTGAGCGTCACTGGAGTTTTCTAACGTGTTCATGGTGGCTTTTAGGCCTGAATCTTTGCATGAGTTTTGAGCAGACAGACACATTGTTTAATTTTACCATTCAAGTTTTCGTTGGCTTTCTTTGCTTACATAGCCATAAATAGGCTTATCCACAATGGAAGTTAGTGTTCTCTGGAAATTCAGCGTGATTATTTAAATAATAATAATAACAATAACAATCATAATAGTAGTAACAACAACAACAACAACAACAATAATAATAATAATAATTATAATAATAATAGCTGTCGTATTCTCATCAACTTTTTGTCAAACACGGTATCGTTCCTCTACATTGGACTGACTGAAGGAACTTTTAAACAAAGATACACTCAACACAAGTCAACAGTCACCCACAGGAAACTTTCTAATAGCACTGAACTATCAAAATACACCTGGAAACTCAAAGACAGCAACACCAGCTTTACAACTAAATGGTCTATCATCGCAAGAGCCTGCCCCTATCACAATTCAAGCAAAAGATGTGATTTATGCTTAGCAGAAAAACTTCATACAATTAAACGCAGCAACAACAATCTACTGAACAAACGATCCGAGCTTGTATCTAAATGCCGACATGAAAATAAGTTTTATCTCAAGAACAATTGACGCTTATCCTACACAATAGCTATTGTATTGCGCTCCTCCACTTTCAGTGTTTTAGCTCAAACAGTTTTACATCACACCCCCTATTATGTAATAGTCCCGCCCCTCTCACCCATTGCAATTAGAACCCCATTGTTCCACTTATCGTAAACATGTATATATAGCCAGCGGATAAGTTTGTTCTTCATTAAATCTGCCTGATGAGTGCATACGCACGAAACTCAGAGTCGCAGGGAATCTCGTGTATTTTCATTTAGTCATCTAATTCTAATAATAATAATAATAATCTTAATTGTGTCAACAACAAAATGCCTGAATCTGATTGGTTCTTAAAAGCCCTTATTTGTGGCTTAATTTGGCTGTTGCACCATCAAAACTGTCCGATTTGACCTGTCCGATTAATAGCAGTCTGTAATCGGACAGGTCAAATCGGACAGTTCAACAGCCAATAAATGTTAAGCACTAAATGTAACTAACCAATGAAATTTTACCACCTAATTAATGCTAGCCAATCAAAATCAAGTGAAAAATTTGAGCAGGTTTGCCAGCTCCAGCTAGAGAACAAAGATGGACGAAATTAACTGGTTCAATGACGTTTATTCAAATATGTTTTCTTTAGAATTTGATAACCTGTTCAGCACTATTGATTTCGAAAGCTTTGAGAGTAAAGAAAACGATTCAGTGACGAAAGTTAACAATAATACAAGTACAGCGAGTGAGCGACTTGCGCTCACAGAGACAACTTTGGAAACAAACAACTTACCAGCGCCAGACGAGTCCAGGTTTCCTCTGACCTCTAATGAAACATTACTAGAAACTCTTAAAGAGGCAGAAAATAAAAACACAAAGAGAAGTACCACAACGTGGATGAGAGTTTGGTCTTCCTGGGCAAAGTCACGAAACATAAACGTCAATATGGAAACCATTTCGCCCGCAGCTTTGGATGAAATCCTCCAAAAGTACTATCTGGAAGTAAGAAAGCAAGACGGCACCGACTACGAACCAGACTCACTTAAGGTCATGCAAGCGGCCCTGGAACGGTACCTGTCCGACAAAAGATATCCATACAGCTTGATAACTGGTCGCGAATTTGCAAAATCCAGGGCTGTCTTGGATGCAAAAGCTAAGCAGCTACGCATGAATGGCTACGGCAAGAGACAAAATCGCGCCCAGCCGTACAACTCTGCCGAAGAGGAGCTTTTTTGGAGTAGTGGCTTGTTAGGCGACCACAGTGGAGTAGCGTTAACGAATGTAAACTTCAAAAACCTGTCTGAGCACTTCGGGTTTCGAGGCCGCCAAGACCATTACGACGCTTATGTGGAAGACTTCGAGGTTGTTTGTATCCAGATCGAGGGGGGAGAAATGGCCAAATGCGTACGCTTCAGCGAGAATCCAACGAAGACTCGTACTGGTGGCTTGACGGCGAAGCACCGAAAAACACCTCAAGAAATGTGGGCCACGGACGGCGGTTCAAGAGATCCTGTCAGACTCTTCGAGGAGTTTCTCAGGAGGCGCCCGTCAGAAATGCGAACCTCTGGGCCTTTGTACTTGACCATAATACAGCGTCCAAAAACCGAAGTTTGGTACGCGAAGTCCAAGATGGGCGAACACAAACTCGGCAGTATTATGAGAACCCTAGCAAAAACTCTAAATGTAGAAGGAAAGCGAATTTCCAATCACTCCACCAGAAAGTCTGTAGTCGCAAAACTGAAGAAAGCCGGACAGCCAAGGCACAAGATCATTCAGATCACCGGCCATGCCAACGAATGCTCACTCGATGACTACGACGAGGTTGACGAAAGCGAAAGGCGTACTCTGTCCCACATCATTAGTGGCTATTCTACCAGTACGACTACAAGAAGTTCAGAAACACCGCCGAGCTCGAGTTCCTTGTCAGTTCCTCCTACATCAGCCGTTGTTGTGCTTCCGAGCAGTGCATCGCCGCTATCGTCAACAGCTGCTGTTCCACAGCCTACTTATCAAACGTCCCTTCTTTCATCTCAGATGCCAGTATCACGTTCAGCCAACGACCCAGCAGCTCAACATTTCAACAACTGCACTGTAAATATTCAAAACTACTTTGGACCGCAATCAACAAACCAAGCCAGCTCTTCACGAGTGGAATGTCAGATCGGATCGATTCCAAAAAGTCCCAGTGTTCCTGTCACAAAGCGTAGACGGGCGTACATCATTGACTCCGATGAGGACTGAACTTACTGCTGACTATAGTTTTCTAAAGACTAGCCCATTTCGGCCGTAGTTTTGTACGTTAACTCGTTTGTACGAATATGAAACTTTCCTGCATGTTTTTCCAAATCTTGCTTACGAGAGTGCCTTTGCCGACTGTTGTCTAGCTAGTGGCGTGATCTGGTTTACCTTATTTGGTATGTTGGGGTAACTGTCATGTCAAATTGTCATGTCATGTAACCCATGTCACCTTTTGTGAAGTTACTACAATTTCCGGTTCCGGGTCGTAGAAAGGCGTTATGATTAACAAAGTTGCAAGCGATGTTTCTGCTTTAGAAAGTCAAATTGTGAGTTGAGGTGATAAAAAGGTTGTTCTTGCAATAAATATTACTTAACAGAGTTTCATGCATTTTGTTATTGACACAATTAATTGGTAATCGGACTTCGTGTCGTACAATTCAGGGGTAATCGTGCTCGTAATTTCAAATCGGCCTCGCGCTGCGCGCTCGGCCGATTTGAAATTACTCGCCCGATTACTCCCTGAATCGTACTCCACTCAGTCCTATTACCATTACTAATTCTGTTAATGGTAACGATAATTATAAGAATAAGAACAATAATGGAAACTTGAAGTATGCTTTCCACGAAATGGCTCTTCATCCGCTGTTTCCATATCGAATTAGAATTTAGAAGTGTTGATTAAGCTTTACTCGATCTGACCTGGAATGTAGGGGTCCGCCTAAGACAGCTCTCTACCTCTTTTCACCACAATTTGAATTGCGAGGAAGCATTGCTGGATGGTCAGTCGACCTTTTTTTGCAGAACGTAATTGCTTTCAGCCATTTCCTAATGTTACATAACACACATAATATTTGAAGAACGAAGATTCAGAAGTTCCTTTAATTCAATACGAAAAGTCACAACTTAAGCTAATTTGTAAACCGCCACTTTCATGAACTTTCCGATGTATATTTTCCTGAAGAGTGTTCCAGAAAGTCTCTTCTATGGAACACCGTGTTATTGTGCAGATGATCTAATCGAAGACAGAATCGAAATTGTGCTGATGTCCTTTCGATTGTCTTCCCTCAGAAGTTTTGTCCACATGTCGGGGTCACCATGTTCTAGTTGTGTGTAATTCAGTAGAGCAAGCGAATTAAACAAATCGAAGAGACTATGGAATAATAGGTATGCAGTTCAGACTGCGTACTGTGTACTACTGCGATCTGTGTACTTTATGTAGGAGTATTGAAACTCACAGTCCGGCTAGAACCTAGACTACAACCACTACTACAACAGTATCGGCCACACAAAAAGGTAATGGCACAAACTTTACCAGACCTTATAATGATTGTAGCATAGTCACTCATAAATTAATGCATTAAAATTACCCCTCTTCCAGGTAATGGCTTATATGTGTACATGGAGACTTCGCATCCTCACAAATATAACGAGACGGCCAGGCTCAACAGCCCTCTGAAGAAAGGGGCGCAGCGTATGAGTTTTTTCTACGCCATGATAGGCCGCACTGTTGAGTCTCTGTCGGTGTATGTCAGAATCAATGGTGGTGAAGAAAGGATATGGAGTCGCCATGGCAACTACTTATCAAGTAACTGGACTAAGGGCTGTGTGGCCTTGGACTACAATGGGACCTACCAGGTAGAATCGCTTTGGTTAAATGACACAGCTATTTCCTCAAAGCTGTTGATAAGATCTTGCATGACCATCCGTTATTAATCTACCAGAAACCCCTCATTTAGGAATACCATCCATCTATAATTTACGATCTCCATCGGGCTCGTCACATAGTTGTCAAATGATTAAAGTGATACTCAATTTCAACCCCTTGATTTTCTAAGTGTATATGACAGAATTTCATGAAAGAAAAATAACGGCGTTTACCGTTTGAAAATATCAGCATTAGTTCCGGAGATATTTATGTTCTAAAAACGTGTAAAATATGCAAATGAGATGACCCATGACGTTACTCACTGAACCCAATATTATGTCAAGTACATAAATAGAACTATCTTGGCCAATTTGCAGCGCAGACCAATGAAACTTGGTGGGCCAATATTTCTGTTCCCATGGATCGTGTACAAGAGGCACCATTAATTTGCAAATATAAAAATGGAACCCTGAAGGTGGTTAGAAATGCCTTTAACCCAGTATGTTACCTTGGTAGCAAAACTGTTAAGCTCGCATTGTGAAGGACATTTAGTAGAATCATACTGCAAAGAATCAAATATTTCTGATTTAAATTCGCTGAGATATCTATTTTTGATCATATCTGATCAAAACTTGTTGAGTGTATGACGTCACCACTTGGCCAATTTGCATATTTGAAAAAAACTTGAATATCTTTGGGACGGAAAGGGATATTTCAAAATAGTAAACAGCGTCTGTCTTCTTATACAAACTACTTGTTTATGTTTTAAAATGGCTTCGATAGGAAAGGTGCGGTTCTCGTCATAGTGCTACTTTTAAATGGGCAGTTATGGTGCCAGACCTTTTTCGTATGCCCCTCTGAAATTATGGAGCTTGATACCAGAAGACACCAAGAAAGCAAACACTGTGAAAAGTTTTTTAAATTGAACTGAATAATTGTTTTTGAAGAAAGTCTTGACTTAATTTATTGGTATTGTTTTTTTTTTTGGTTATTATGGTTAGTTATTTGTTACTTTTCATTTATTTAGTTACTTTCTGTTAGGCGCGTTCAGTTGAAATATAATTATTAGTAGTATAATTTCCGGAGGTGTATACAAGAATTGGACATTCTGTTTGGTCGAAAAGCTCTATACTCGCTTTATTCATCCCGCTGTAGCTTGGTTACTAAGCTTGCCATCTTTGCCTTTTCATCAAGTTAAAGTGCCCATATCATCAAAATTTTTATTTTCTTATCTGATTCTATAATTTTTATATCACCCAATGAACTTCTGCGAAAGAAAAATGCGATTTGGATAAAATGCAATATTTTTTAGAAGTTTTAAAAACGTTCAAATTTGCCGCCATTTTGGTTCACCATTCGCACCAGTCTTCCCCTGGTTTGGAATGAGTTGTGACATAGATTAAGGAACACTTGACTTCGGGCTGACTCATTTCGCTTGTTTTACCTCTGTAAATTAAACTTAGTAGTTCATACCAAATGCTTGAAAGGAGCATTTTGCATAGACTGCGAAGCTAAATTTACAGAGGTAAAACAAGCAAGATAAAACAATCCTGAAGTCACGTGTCAGTTAATCTACGTCACAAATCTGAGCATGTCGATGACGTAATCAGCAGCACGGGTAGACCGCAATAAAATAGGATTTTCAGGGTTTTAAAACTTCATAGAAAAATCGCTTTCCATCCAAATCGAAAATTTTTTTCGCCAAAGTTCATTGCATGGAATCTAGGATCAGATGGGGAAATAAAAATTTTGACGACATGGGCACTTTAACATGCTAGACAGTTGTCGAATGAAGTTTTCATTTATTCGAGAGACATCACTTCAAGTCCAGAATATTTGAAAGGAACGAGAATTTCCAAAATGACTGCTGTCGCCATTGGACAAAAATCTTTTCAAGAACTCGTGTTCAAGGAAGTTAAGAATCGTAAACGCAGTGGTTGGGTTGATAGCCAGCGGGTCATATCGATTGACTGAAATTTATTTTTCTTCAAATTAAAGCTACTCATTTTTAGGTGATGACAACTGTGAATGAAGACAACACCGATAATACAAAGGTACCGGATGGATTTATTTTTCGTAGTGTTTCGCTCGTTTGTTTTACTGCCGAACTCGCTAAGTATGCGCGATGCACACAGACAATTGGGTCTGTGTTTCTATGTTTTAGTCCGTTATTTAGTTCTTCAATATATTCACCTCTGAAAATTATACTAAAACAATTATTCGCCTCAGGCTCAGTGAGTACAGGCTCAGTGAATTCAAACTCCGTCCGCACCTAGGAGAAGCTGCATGAAAGCGAGGTTAGTCAGGGCTAGGTGTTTTGTTTTTACAATGTTTCCCCAGAAAAGTCTTGCTTCGTCGTCGATCTGGTCTGTTGGAGTGCTTTGAATGCCACGAGAAGTGACAGAACTTTTTATATTCACCGATCACCTTTAGGGGAAAAAAGTGGATCAATGCAATTTGTTAAGACGAGGGAAAGGACTTCAATCACCCTCACGATGGGAACTAGAGTTTGTTCGCTACATTTCAGGTTAGAAGATCTAATGACGAGCGTAAGTGGTGACTGGTAGTGTTACAAAACGATTTGTATGGCCAGAACCTTCCCTAAGGTAAAGGAAAGCTCCTCTTGAAAGACATCCTCTGTCTTTAGAGAAAAAGTTCGCATGAAACAAATAAAACGGTGGAATGATATAGCGAATGAACTACAACTGCCCGCTGAAGCCAGTGAAAGTGTTGCAAGTTCAATGTTTTTAGTGGTAGGTAGTTTGTAGTCCAAACAGAACTCAGGGATTTCGGAAAACACAACAGGATATTTATTCCACACGAACGCAGTATTTCCACACAGGACTTCTCAACAAGCACACGATAGGCTTGTAACTACACTTGACTTTAAACACACGGCCTCTTGCCAAATATCCACGTAACCTCTGTTACACTTCACAAACACGACCTCTGTCGAATACACGCGACCTTCGTCACACTTCAGTAAACACTGCTGCCTCATGAGATTATTCTCTTAACACTCCTGGGAAATAAAACCATCTAAACACTAGACCGAATTAGTTTAATATACTTTACAGCAAAACGTTCTAGAACTTTCCGGCTATACTAAATAAAGTAATATTACAATCTAAACTATTTACAGCAGCAGACGTAAACAACTAAAATATATAAATTGCTTAGCCACCGTGACAAGGCTAATTAAATATGCATGAAACTTCTAGATCAAATTAACATATACTCGAACGTTCCAAGTGACGCAAGTCACGCCACAATTTTTTATAACAGAAAGCATTGAGCCAAATAACAACGACATGAAACTAAATTCGACCGCTAACACATTTTCTAAGATCTTCCAGCCTGAATGCAACGAACAAACTTAATTTAACAGTTCCTTTGGCGATCGTGAACTCCTTTCCTTGGTCTATTTTCCCCTCAAGGGCAAACCGGGAAACTTAAAAGAACTGTCTATGCTGTAGAAGATTTCACTCCCTTCTGGTGGCATACAAGAGCACAAAAAACTCGTAGGGAGGGCGAAAGAAAACAGACCAGATCGACGGAAAACTAAGACTTTTCTGGTGAAGCATAGTCAAAACACAACATCGAGGCCTGTCTAGCCTAGCTTTCATGCGACTCGTTTCGAGCGTCGACCGATTGGTCCTCCATAATTGCATTCGGTGTGTTATCATCATCATCAGCATCAGCATCGGAATTATCATCATCGTCGTTGTCGTTTGTTCTTTTTTCTAAATATTATTACAACTACTCTTCTCCAGTCATTTTTAACATACATTCTAGGAGAGATATCAAGACATCATTCTTACCAGGGTGGAGGCATTTTACTTACCATTTTACTTGTATAAGCATACAACTTGTTTCTGAGTTCTTAATTTTATATATTAAAAATTAATGATTATGTGAAGTAAATAAAGTTGATTGTTATTAAAAAATTATCATTATAATAATAATAATAATAATAATAATAATAATAATAATTAGTATAGGTAATCAAATGATTTCGAGTGCAATTTGGAATAAATAAGCACGAGTAAATTTTTCAAAGATTACAAAAAATTGCACGAGCCCGTAGGGCGAGTGCAATTTGTAGTCTTTGAAAAATTTACTCGTGCTTATTTATTCCAAATTGCACGAGAAAAATCATTTGATTACTTGTTAATAATATACATGCAAAAATTTGAGTCTGATTCTTCTTTGATCGTGTTTATTTCGTGTCACGGCTCACTGGTCCCGCCTACATTAACATTATTGGTCGAAAAATGACAGCCTTGATTGACATGCTAAAACTTGTAAAAAAGTACAGACCAAAAATATCGTTCAATCGACAAAGATCATATTCTGGAAGCCTCTATCATTCTTAAGCGTTTTCAATTTAAGAACGTCATAAAAAGGAGGACTGAAAGACGTTGATAATGTTTGCAGTCAATTCTAATTGAGATTAACAAGTTCAACAAGTTAAGTTTTTTTCCGAAAACTGAACTGATCATGATCAGTTAAGGCGAAATACTGTCGTCGCCATGAAGCCGCGGAGCAGCTGACTGTGGTCTCTCACTGAGGAGCTGACTGTGGCTTTTCAGGAGCTGCTGTGCTTCCGATGTTGAAGGTGACTTGACACTGGTGGAAATGGTTCATGTTCATAAAAAACTGACGCTGATCATTCTGGCCAGAGATGTAACTTGGCATCTGAAAGGCAAAACCTGCTGGGTTGAAGTTGTTGCCGCGAGCGTCGAGCGAGGACGGGTTGAAAGTAGTGCTGGAGCTGTTGGTGCTAGTATGAACCGAAGTGGAGCTGTGTCCTCGAGCTAACTGGCTATTGATGTTTGTGCCATTGCTGATGGTGTGGGAAAGCAGTCGCTGCTCATTTTCATCTCCTTCGTCATAGTCATCCAGTGACTTCTCGTTTCGGTGGCCCGTTACTTTTACAATTGAACTTCGCTCTAGGCCTGCTGTTTTCAGCTTCTTTACTACTGTTTTCCTGGCGCTGTGGTTGGAAAAGGTTTTCCATGAATCTTCCAGTGTCGTTCCTTTGATTACGGTCTTCATCATGTCATTGAGCTTGTTCACTCCCATCGGCTGTCGCTTGTACCAAACTTGCGAGGAAGGATTTGACACACAAGACAGATAGAGTGGACCGGTTGTACGTATTTCTGGAGGACAACGCGACAGAAACTCTTTGAAGATTGTAACTGGACATCTGTCACCTCCAGTAGCAAACATTTTTGGAAGGAAGCTTCTGGGCTTTGTGGATAGTCCTGACTGGCGTGTTTTGGTCGGGCTTTCGATGAATTCCACGTATTCCGTGTTGTTTTCATCCAGTCCAAAGGAGAAATCATCGACCGTCATGCTGTGGTGTTCCTGGCGACCTCGAAGGCCAAAATACTGGGTCAGGAGCCACCAAACTGTTTCGACAAGAATTTGCGGACTTTCCTTTCCCAGCTTCTTTTTCTCCCACTGCTCATTTTCCTCGGTTGATGTCAGACTTCGTGCCTTGTTCGGCCGCTTGCATTTGCCTTGTTGTCGAAGTTGCCTGGCTTTTCCCTCAAGAACTTGCTTTGAACTTTTAAATTCTGTCACGAATGATGGAATATTTGTATTCTTTCTCTGTGAGGTATCGGTCGATAGCAGCAACCATCACACGAGGGCTATCAGGTTGGTAATCGCCGCCGTCCTTCTTACGGACTGTTGCGTAAAACTGCTCGAGGATTTTGTTCAGGGACTCCGGTTCGTACTTTTCAATACTTTGGTCATAACCCTTTTGAGCAGCCCAAGACTTATTTGTGCTTTGTAAGGTGTTTTTGTTCGTAGCATTCTCCTTCAAACTCTGTATTAAAATATCGTCACTTTCCCCTGAGCTGCCCGCCATTTTGTTTTGTTGAGCTTTCGCGACTTTCCTGTCAATCAATTTAATTACAACTTTTTGCACTCAATTACAACATTTTGCATTCAATTACAACTTTCTGCACTCAATTACAACTTTCTGCACTCAATTACAACTTTCTGCACTGTTTGGGATTAATTGACGTTCTCTCAGCCAATCAGCATGGTGAAATTTTTGCATGTATATTATTATTACTATTATTATTTCTATCATTATTATTATTACTATTCTAGCAGTAAAAACGGCTGTATGCCATATACAATAAAAGCAACACGAGGCCCCGCAGCGTGGCCCATGAGCTAATCAGTGAATAAAAAGAAGCGAAATCTAACATTAGAACTAAAAACTAACATCATCAATATAAAACCTATTTCAGAGTTCGACTACAAGTTAAATCACCAATATTTAATGTTCCTGAGAGACACGCCTTCTGCATCTTCTTGAGCACACCTTTAGCTTTGCTGCCTACTAGCTTCTGTAGAGTGACATCCAAGTCCTTGGACCATCACCCGAGTACATCTAAGATGATATTGCACTGGTTGATCTCGTACCCTGGGTATCTCTGCTTCAATTCCCATCTGAGTAGCACATACTTCATGGTCTTCTCAGAAGTTTTCTTGTCGCAGTTGCTCATCCAGGGGCAGCTCATCTCCAACGCTATTACTTGCTTATGTCTGTTGTTAACGTTCTAGCGTCTACTTTATTTGCTCTGAGCTCTTGGTACCCTCCATATACCGGAACATCCGAATAC
This sequence comes from Platygyra sinensis, assembly GCA_019787425.1. Lineage (NCBI taxonomy): Eukaryota > Metazoa > Cnidaria > Anthozoa > Scleractinia > Merulinidae > Platygyra > Platygyra sinensis. Next base: position 9,800 of record JAHPZR010010646.1, on the reverse strand, counting down.
GCCTGTATCTCTGCTGTTTCATAGACTGACTGTGGCTTGATAGGTGACTATCACAGGGGTACAGTGTCTATCAAGCCCAAGTCAAAGATGATCTTGAAGAACAGGACCTTCAGGACGGCGTTATGTCCTGCAAGGTACTTGGTTTGTGTAAGCGCACGGAGGCAGATAAGATGTGGGCCATGCCCTCTGGCGCAGTACCACACAGCCTACATGCCGAATCACTACTATCGCTCACATGTGTCTTATGGATGGTGTACAACCATGTGGGTAATAGCTGTTCGTAAAGCTCAAACATGTCCGCGATGGTGTGTGTTGGGCGAGTTCGCCAGTCGCTCAGCACTTAGGTCTTTGTCTCTTTCTCTTCCGTTACCAGCTTTCTTTGCCATCTCTGTTCTTTAACCTCTTCCGGTACTCTTGACTCTCGATGTCTCTTGAGAAGATTTCTTTACCTTTTTTCCCGGTATCACCTCTCCCTCCTCTGTGACACAAACTGGATCAGGGTACACCGCCGCTTCCTTTGTCAGTGCTTGGTGCCCCACGCTCTCCGCACGCTCCTGGAAGTCCCGTACCATGTTCATAGCCAGATCTCTGTTCTCATATATAGATTGACAGCTGCTTTCACCTTCATTTCTTTATACTCTGTTTCGATGTCGCGCAGCCCCCTTCAACCTTTACCACGTGACAGGTATAACAGGGATGTTGAACCACAGGGATGCTTGCCTCCGTTCTCTACAACAATTTTTCGGGCCTCTCTGTCTATTTAATTCAGCTCTGTTATTGGCCAGTGCTGAGTCCACATATAGTAACTCATAGCTGGCATAGCAAACTGGTTAGATGCAAGCACACGATGGTAGTCCGAGAGGGGGCTCGACCAAATTACAGACAACCTCCAGGGATGCTCTTTAGCTGCAGACTGCAAAGCTAACTTCTCTTCTTGCTTCAGATTCTCAAGCATGCCCAAAAACTTGTACTGTTGTCCATCTTCCAGACTCAATATCTTAGCATTCCCATCAACCTTCAGTCCCTCGCTATCAGCAACATGGGTCCCGCTCTTAAAGTTGACGACTGCACATTTCTTAGGGTTCCATTGCAACCCACATCTTCCATTCCAGTCTTTACCGACTTCATACACAACTGAGTCTTGACTCCGATGCAGCAAAGATCTTCAGGTCATCTATGTATAGAAGATCCGTGACCTTTGTATCAATACGCTTAGATAGTCTATATCCTTCGGATGCACTAATCTTCCAGGCGATCGGGTTTAGACATACAATTATTACAATTATTATTATTATTATTATTATTATTACTATTACTATTACTATTACTATTACTATTATTATTATTATTATTATTATTATTATTATTATTAGAATTTTGAACTTTTATTATTAATTATATCTATTTCTATTTCTTTTATGTAAGGTAAGTTATTTTTACTTTTAGTATTATTACCTATAATAAGTATTGTAATAAGTTCCATATAGATAATGTTAGAATTCGAGTTTTATTTCTCACTAAAGGTTGATTTATTATTATTATTATAATTATTATTATTATTATTATTATAAAATGATATGCATTTAAAGCAGTTGCGTGCGTAGTTCACAGCGAGTACTAAAAGTCTATGATGGATTTTAAAAACAACATTTTTTTAGACATGAAAGACCTATGTGAGAGCAAGTTTCAATTGGGTGTAGAGCTGGAAAAAAACCTTCCGCTTGTCTGCGACAAGTAAATTTATCTCTCGCGCAAATATATTTCTTTGCTCACCTAAGGCGGGCCAGAACCCAGGCAAGCCGTCCACTGACTAAATTTTTGATAACAAATTTTGAAACGAGGGGATTTTAGGCACATGGGTAAAATAAAAGACTTGAGATGAGGCTTGACGAATCTACAAAAAATGGCGTTGTTTTGTTGATTGTCGATTAAATTATTACAATTAAAAATAGCTCTGTTCAGCACGAAAACGCTGTCTTTATTTCTAACACATTTCAGCAACTTGTTTGCAAGCATTTACCAGTTTTACTGTATGAAACGACATAATTAAAGCACAAAAAAAGGTGTGTGAACAAGTCCAGATTGGTTTTGGTTTGCTTCTGACTGGATGAAAAAGGGACGTCTTTTAAGCCAATGCAGTGTATAATGGAAAGCCAATATAATTTTCTTTACTGGGATGAAAACTGCGCCAGCAGGCAGTGCCTGCGGCAATGTGTTTTGTATATACGCGCGCGCGTCTCTAGCTCGTTTTGTGTTATTGACAGCCATCTTTAGTTTGGGCCGGTCTTTGAGGCATTCTTGTCTCCCCAACACCAGCGCCGCCCTAAGGGATTTTATGCTAATCTTAATTTCGTAATTGATAAGTCTATTTCCTCGTCTCAGATTATAATCGAAGGTGTGGCTGGCATGACATTTGCTTCTAACATTGCCGTTGATGACATCACTTTCAGCACAAACTTGACTTGTCTGTCTGTTGGCAAACCAACGCCACCTGAAACATTTGAAGGTAATGTTATCCTTACTGAATGATACCGCCGTACCTGTTCATTTGCCTTGCGTTACGCACCATACTAGACGTAATCCTGACCGCAAATGCCGTATTTTATCCGAAGTTCTTAGCCAGCGATAAGTACTTAGTTGTCAGTGAAGAGATCCCTCTTCATAGGATAAACTGTTAATTCATAGATAGTTGTTTGAATTTGTAATTTTAGTGAACTGTACCTTCGATGAGAGCTACTGTGGATGGCGCAACATATTAACATCGCCCAATGACCAAATCAGTTGGCACCGAAAGCGATCTGGAAACCAAAGCCAAGGGACTGGACCGAGTCAGGATCACACTGGTACCCAAAACATATTAATGACAATATAATGTAGCTAGGGGATCTTAACTGATGAGATGAGAGGAGGGTTTCTTTATTGTCATGTTGTCTATCTAGCTAGCTACTCTTCGTAATCCTGAAAGGTGTTAATATGGTTTAAACAAGAATGGGGCTGTTTTAGAAAAATGTAGATTATGTGCAGCAGTTCGTTTTATTATTCTTTGTCATGTAGCGACTTTTTTAGCATCTGCAATCAATCTTATCTTTGGCTTAACAGGAAGTGGACAATATATTCACGTTGACGAATCACAATCTTCGCAAGTGAATCAGCCTGCGCAGCTGTTGAGTCCGCTCATCCGGGGACGGAAATGTCTCCATTTTTACTACTACATGAATGGAAGCGATATTGGAAACCTTGATTTGTTACTTTGGCCTCGGGAACAGCAAGACAGTTACTTGATCTGGCGAAGGTCAGGTGAACAAGGTGACATGTGGCTGAAGGCTAGTGTCGATGTTGGCTACACTAGCGAGTCTCAGGTAGGCAGGGAGCAAATGTTTATAAGGGCCATGTGATAATATATTCTGATTGTGTTACAAGCAGATTGATAGAAATTTTAGGATACGCCGAAAAGTAATAGTACAATTCTGGTTTTAGAAATATGAATGCGGGTTTCTTTGAACAAAATTTAAACCTCAAGTGGAAATTTTGTGAGATGTATTTTCCATTTTAACTAAGAAGAAGAAAATGCCAAATCACTGGTAGACACCTAAACAGTTATGTCAGCTCACAAAATTATTCTTTTAAATTAAAAAATATCGCTTAAAAGCCAATTGTTTTTTTTTTTTTATTTTAAGTAGAACAAACAAACAAATACAAAAACAGAGGTACAAGTAAAATTTTTCGGGCACCTTGGTGGTTGGGCTTTGTCGTGTAGTGGCGTGGGAGACATATGTCAGCATGCCTGGAAAGTATACCAGTTCGACTCTGAGTGATGACTTTCATTTCTCAAATAAAAAAACTCTCTAGGTGTCGCTAAATTAGCATCAATCATTTATGGAAGAGAAACGTACAGGGTAAATAGTAAACACGGAGGGAATCAGTCAATTTGCAGAACTGCAACTGACCGTGGTGACAGTCTCATTAACGTTTTTACTGAACACTAAATGTTTATATTGCAGTTTTCCTTCGAAGCAACAATTGGCAGAAACTATGCTGGAGGTATTGCTCTAGATGACGTCACATTAAGTAATGGACTTTGTGACGGTGAAAGTGACCCTCAGAACAATCAACAAGGTATTACTGTTGCCTGTACTAAAGTGGGTAATTTATTTCAAAGTCTCTCTCATATAAATGTGTTTTCAAATGAGGAATGGATAATATTAAGTAATCATGCACGACCATCTGCTATTTTAAAAGCTGTTACAACTAACTATAGCTCAGTTTTTATTTGCGTGTCCTTTATATTTCAAGGAAATTGCAACTTTGACAGCAGCTTCTGCCTCTGGAAGAATGACTTATTGTTCAATTTCATTTGGACTCAGCGAAGATATACTCTAAGCTGGGAAACTGGACCAAGCGCCGATCATACATCAGGTGACGTCAGCTGTAACTCACATTCGTGCAGATAACCAATTGTAGAATAGGGAATCTTGGTGTTTCTTTAGTTCCGGATTACTCAAAAGTTGCTCTCTTGCCTTGTGCACAATATAAATGGCCCTTCCTATTTGTTTGGAGTGAAAACAGACACATAAATACACTTCCTCAACCTTGTCGTGCCTTGTGGTATATGCGTCCTTATGACATTACACTTCATGAAAATTACTGTTATTGGCAACTTCGTTTTTAATACTCTTTTTTCTTTAAATCAAGGAACTGGTATGTACATTTATATTAAAACCTCTTATTCACGACTGCTGGGAGACTCTGCACGACTTGAAAGTCCTTGGATGAGGGGACCACAATGCATGACGTTCTTCT
>JAHPZR010010645.1:12500-13570 GCA_019787425.1 Platygyra sinensis | reverse complement strand
CGAATATAACATTACTACCGCGTGAATTTAATGCGACTCGTGGCCAGTCCATCCAGCTGCCTTGTATAGCGAAAGGTTACCCAGTTCCAACCATCACGTGGTCTAAAGATGGAGTCGGTATTCCTTCTCACCAGGGTCAGTCAGTTTCGAGTGACAACACGCTTCATATCTCCAAGGTACAAAAAGGAGACGCTGGCCGGTACAAGTGTACAGCGGTGAACAGTGATAACAAGAGAGATGAAGGTTACGTGGCTGTCTCAGTTTCCGGTAGGTGACTTGGAAGATGTTGCAGCTGCATGTGGTGTTGTTTTCCTCCATGTAAAAAGGGAGTTTAAGAAACGGGGATACGATGTTAAGCGCAACGTCGATGAAAAAAATTTCATTTTTCTTTGTTTCTCCGTGTCAAAACTATCACGCAACTGAATCTGGGACAAGGAGAAACATTTGAAATAGATTCAGATTCAGATGTTTTTATTATCTTGCATTATTAACAGTATTAACAGAAATTTTATAATTTAAAAGGGAAAAGAAATATAATAGTGCTTAGTGAGCAAAGTAGCATAGGCTTTCGTGTTGGTCACTGACACGTACAAATAATTAACACGACATAATAAAGATAAAAAAAAATTGGCCCCCGTGGTTAGCGTTCTCAAGACAACGCAGAATTTGGTCATTTCACTTTGTTGTTTTGCAGAGCACGGCAAAGAAATAGAACAAGAATTATAAAGCACGTCCACAGCCATTATTCAGCTCATTAAACCTTTTGTTTAGCGACACTCCCATTGCCGTTGCCGTCGTGTTGTTTTTGAACTCCTAATGTTAGTCTAAGAAGTTATTTAAATACAGTCACCTCACGGAACCTTGCTTTCTACTTGATACCGGATTGAGGCAAACATGCTCAAAATGGGTCAGAAGACATACACACCAGATATTTCTGATTTTCTTATGACGAAAGATAATAATTACTTCAAAAATGTTTGCTTAAGACTTTTAGACTTTTTACTTGAAACATGAAACTTGAAACTTGAAACTTTAGAGAACTGCTTCCTCTAAAGAGAAGAAAAACGATC
>JAHPZR010010645.1:0-7500 GCA_019787425.1 Platygyra sinensis | reverse complement strand
AGCAAACAAGACTATTTGAATTCACTTCCGTCCCTCTAGCTTAGGTCTATTGTTAACCAACATTGGGGCAGTGACCTGAATTGCAATGCAACAATTGGTTGTCTTTTTCCATGCTTGGTAAACCAAAATGGCAGTTGTTTAATAGGTCATTTTACATTTTATTAAATCCATTTTGAAATCACTGGTGGTCCCTGTAATCTGATTGGCTCAAATTGGTGCAATTTATTCCCAAATTGCACCATTTTTTGCTCTAAATCACATCATTTTTCCAGCCAATGAGGAAGTTACACTTCAAACTTGGGGGCTGTCGCGGCGCTTTCGTGAGCGCTTGCGCTACACTGTAGAACTTTCCAGTAACCAAAAATAGCGCGCGCGTACAACTTAATTTAAGCTCTATTGCATATTTTGATGTAAAAGCGATTCCGGTTCTGCTTTTTATTTACAAACCAGCTCAGTACTGCATCAATAAAATATTTGAATCGACCAAGTCCTGCATTTGGGCGATTTCAAAATGGATGTAATAACACTTGCGGGCTGTCGCGGCGCTCTCGTAAGCGCTTGCGATACAGTAGAACTTTCTAGTAACCAAAAATAGCGCGCGCGCAACTTGATTAAAGGTCGCGCGCTGCTCTATTGCGTATTGAAGTAAAAGCGTTTCCGGTTCCGCTTTTTATTTAAAAACCGCCTCAGTTCTGCATCAATAAAATATTTGAATTGGCCAAGTCCTGTATTTGGGCGATTTCAAAATGGATTTAATAAAGTGGTAATTGAACCGAGTGGAGTGCAATTTTGGTCTGAAATCATACTTTTTTTTCAAATCGAACTCGCGCTGCGCGCTCGTTCGATTTTGAAATCACGCGTATGATTTCAGACCAAATTGCACTCCACTCAGTTCAATTACCATTATTAACATTTGCGTGCTCAGCTACTTGGCCTTTGAATGTAAGCGAGGCTGGAGGTGACCAACTTTGACGTAAACTAGTTAGCATTAGAATAATTTTAAGATTACATAGCAAAATCAGTGAGGTCTGTATCGCAAACCAAGGTCACCTCCAGCCTCGCTGCCATACAAAGGCCAGGTCACTGAGAAGACAACTGTGAAATGACCTACTGACTAAATCTTAATAACGGTATATTTTGTAAGACTTTCTTTCCAGTTCCTATTACCATATGCCGAGTACAATAATGATGTGCGTTTTGTTCTGTTACGGAATTTTATTTGTAACATTAACGAGAAAACGTATTTATAGCCCCATCAAAGCCACCTGAACTGGTGAACGTCACTGCAATCTCGTCCAAGAAGATTTACGTTCAGTGGAAGGTGAGAAGTGTATTGTGAAAGGTGAATTAATCAACATGACACGAGCGTGGGACAAAGAAAAATTCTGAGTCCCCGACAGGAATTGAACCCATGACCTCCCGTACACCGGACGGGCGCTCTATCCGCTGAGCTGAACTTTGAACTTTGAACTTTATTTATACACGATAAAATTAATCAGGTACAACAAATTCCAAAGAATGTCTCAAAAATCCTAAAACCTAAAATACGAATCCTATTACACTACATCCGCTTTCAGTGTTACGAACATAGGCGACATCTTCGTTCATCTTTCGACATGCTATGTAACGGCTGTTTAACTATGAGACAGGCAATTTTTTCATATTATTAACGGAATAATAATAATAATAATAATAATAATAATAAATAATAATAATAATAATAAATAATAATATAATAATAATAATAATAATAATAATAACAATAATAATAATAATTCATTTACAAATAAATGATAATTACTGACCTGACATGGCTGAAGAAGTTTGTGAACATTGCATGTTTCCAGATTTACAAGATAACTGAACGATTTGCGTGTTGTCGATCAGCTCGCAATGGTGACTTGGTAGAATTAGGCCGCTAACGCTTAAGTATTCGAAAGATGCCAACATTCAAAAGAGTCGATTTATCTCTCACAGAATGACTTCTTGATACTCGTAACTTAGTTTGATGTCAAATAAATCCATATTTTATGTCTAAAAGTCGAGTTCGACCGTAAAAGAGTCCGTTGTGTTAACAGTTTGATTTGGGCCAGGTTACATAGCGTGTCGAAAGATGAACGAAGATGTCGCGCATGCACGTAACACAGAAAGCGGATGTAATTTCCAACAATAGGCTACCTACAGACCTGATTTCCATGAATGCCGTGTATTTAAAAATTGCTGCGAGAACTCATGGAGAGCAAGGTCATTTACCTGTGTTCATACGTGACAGGCGTCTTGCATACTGCTAGGGTCAGCACTGTCGAAGTCATCATGAGTGGTGATAAGAGAATAAAGATGATGTTCTTCATCGTCCCACGCTCGTGACGTCATGTTGATCAATTCACCTTTCACATTTCATTACCGAGCTCAAAATTCGCCATCTTTATTCACTCGAGTCAAAATTCGCAGTGCATTTGCATTTAAGAAATCAGTGGCATTTCTTTTTCAGCCACGAATTCATTTGCGCCCAAAGAGTCTCACTGGCAAAATTTGTAGAATATCTTGGTATGTATCGGGCGCTTAAAAAAGAAGGGATTAGAAAAAAAGAATAAGGAAGGAGAAAATGGTATACATCTTTTAAAAAACTAGGGTTGATCAGAATTCACTAACGCCAGGGCTTTATATTAGTTTCGCTTAGCGATGGAGATTTTGCAAAAATCGGTCAAACGCCATGCAAACACTCATCGCTGTCATGAAAAGTTCGGTTGCGGATTTCAAGCTTTAGTGACTCAATTCAAACTCGCGACAACAACAGTATCAGGATAATGTTGATTTTTGTGTGTGTGTGTGTGATTTTTGGAGGAAAGAAGCATCATTTTTGCTATAAGATGAGCAAATGTTTGTTAAGGTTTCAAGATTTAGAAATGTCTGAAGTTTCTATTCAACTTTTCCACGGATACAAACAATCCTAGACAACTCTGATCAATTCAAAAGGATACCTGGGCTAATGCCTCTCTAAAAGTTCAATACCGTTATAAATCTCTCATTTATTTTGTACAGCCTCCTCCCGTATCAAGCAGAAATGGCGTGATTCGAGGATACTTTGTGCTTTACGAACAGAGGAACAAGATCTACAGAGGAAAAAACTTAACAGTGAGAGGAGGCGATAAACGGAGTTACGTCATCGATAACCTTGATCCTTACAAAGCATACACCATAGAAATTCAGGCGTTTACACTGGCTGGAGTAAGCCCGAAAGGAAAGGCCCAAAAGGACGTGGTTACACATGAAGACGGTAGGTTCACTGTTCTAGGAAATCATTTACACTGTGATGCATTTGCAGATTAGTTGTTAAATCTTGACAATGATCAATCAAAACCAATTGAGATCTTGATGGAAATAACTTCTCATGCAACAGAAACCGGCTTGATTCTAGTTCTGTATGTACTAAGCAACGCGAGGAAATCTTTCATTCAACATTTTTGGCCCTTTTCTATCTCTAGTTCCCAGTCAGCCTCCCCACTCCGTCATAATAACAGTTCTTAGCTCGCAAAGCATGGAGGTTACGTGGAGTAAGCCACCGTCGAACGAAATCAATGGTAAACTTCTGGGCTATAGAGTTTATTACCACAGCACCAAAAACCCGGATCAAGTCTTCAATCGGACTGTCACGAATGAGAGAAATGTAACCCTAACAGGACTTCGTAAGTTTACGTCATACTGGATCAGAGTTGTAGCGTTTACTCGTGTAGGAGAAGGAGTTCCTAGTCTTCCAAGAAGAGGAAAAACGCTTGAAGACAGTAAGTGTGAATGTATTGTGGGCTTTTAATTGTCCAGCAGGTTCTATTTAACAATTTGATTGTAAAAGCCAGATTTCTATCGTGTGATAGTTGACGATGGCGCAGCCCGAAAAAAACCGATCACGCATCATCATTTATTTATTTTCACCACCATCATCATCATCATCATCATCATCATTTATTTATTTCTTTGCCTTATTGAAATGCACGCAGAGAAATCGAGAGCGAAAATCTGATTGTTTTGGTATAAATCTACTAGCCGTTCAAAATGTTATCGAAATCCTCCTCAGACACTTTGAAAAAAGATAGGAAGTGATAAGTATATGAAAGTAAAGTAACACGAGCGTGGGACCTAGAAAAAATCTGAGTCCCGATAGGATTTGAACCCATGACCTTCCGAACACCGGGCGGACGCTCTATCCAATGAGCTACGAGAACTCATGGAGAGCCAGGTCATTTAACTGAGTTCTAATGTGACATGCGTCTCCTGCCTCCTGCAGGATTCAGCAGTGAATATGTGATAAATAGTGATAAATGAGTGATGGTGAAATTGCAGCTCGGTAAATAAATATATGAAAGTAAAGTAACACGCTCTCCATGAGTTCTCGTAGCTCAGTGGATAGAGCGTCCGCCCGGTGTTCGGAAGGTCATGGGTTCAAATCCTATCGGGACTCAGATTTTTTCTAGGTCCCACGCTAGTGTTACTTTACTTTCATATAAGATAAGAAGTGTTGCCCACTTGCGTTTAACTGCATTGTTAAGATTAAATGAGGACATTTCAAAACCAAAAGAAAAACAATAACAAGCGCATCTACAGAAATGTCTTTCGATTATGCCGAGGTTCTTTAATCTTCTATTTTCTATTTCTTTATTAATGTTCTGTTTCAGTTCCCGGACCACCAAGTAGAGTCCAGGCCATCCCGGTCTTCAAGCAGGCAATTCGCGTGCTTTGGGATCCCCCCATAGAACCCAATGGCATCATAAGAACATATCTACTCTACTACAGTAAGACGGTCAACGGCCCTCTTTTATAAACTCCAACAAAGTCACAGAGCTTAAAATAATCGGAAATATCACATGGAATTATCTCTCCAAACTGGAGTCTGACACGGAATACTTCTTTTGGGTTAAAGCAAGTACCTCGGTGGGAGTCGGCAACGCGTCAACTGTTGTGAGACAAACGACGAAGGACAAAAGTAAGTGTACGAGTGTATAAGCCTCTGGTGAGTACAGGCAGTTCTTTAAACTTAGAAATTAAATCAAGAGATTTTGGTTTTCGTATCCCGCCGTCAGATCTGCTCTCTCATCTGCAGAGGTTTCAAACGTTTGTTACAGAAATCCACTCTGTGAGGTGAATGCAGGCGCAAAGTTAAATGGAACCCTGCACCTCCATTCATATCGTTCAGCGGGTTCTCCACACCCGAGAAAAGCCCTCTTTTTACAATAACTGCATAAATTGTCCAACGGTCATTGGCTAGTTTTCATTGCTAATATGCGGACAGACGCATGGCTTTATAAATTATGCGATGTTGACGGGACGAGCTAGAGCGAACAATTTAACAGTTTGTTATTGTAAAAGAAAATAGATTGAGATTCTGTCCTGTTATTGAGCTGCGAATTCACGATATAGAACTAGTAATTCCAAGGCTTCTTGGTAATGAAATCTTTCCAGGAGCCAGGAGGCAGCGTGTCGGACTCGCAATCCGGCGGTCCCGGGTTCTAGTTCCGCTCTGACCACTACCTGGATTTGTTTCTCGGTAGCCTCGGCCATGCTTGTAAATAGCCAACTGGTTTGCCTCCGGCCAGATGGGATTCTTAACAATGTTATGTTCAGTCTGAGTTATTTGTTTCAGTAGTTTGCTCGGCTCCACTAGCACTTGTGCTATAAACACTGCCGAGGGTAAATAAAGGTTAATTCTTGGCAAATGGAGACAATCGAACATCACGTTAAGACATCTCTCTCCTCCGCAGTTTTCTATGCGTCTGTATTGTTGTTGATCAAGAATTTCGTCATATATCATTGTCAAAGTAGCAGTGGATCACACGGCCATCGCCTGGCTCCGGTTGTTCAAAGGATGAATAACGCTATCCACTGGAAAAATCACTATCCAGTGGATAACGTGGTTTGTTTTTGTTAGCACTTATCCACTGGATAGCGATTTATTCGGTGGATAGCGTTATCCGGCCTTCGAACAACCGGGGCCTGGTCGAGAAAACATATCTAATGAAAGTCCATCACGCTGAACTTTTACCAGGTCTCAGACCTATCTAAAGAGTGCAACTTTGTCCTAAAAGCAAAATGTTGCACTGCTCACGTCATCTAGAAATCGATCCATTACAATTTTGAGCATAAATCTATGGCTTCTTAAATTGGGATTAAACTTCTGATACTTTCCCGTTGCGAATCAAAAGCTGTTACGGCAAAAGAGGGCAACCTTGTGAGGTTTACCCAAATTTTCAAAAACTTCTTTCCCGGAATTTCCATGCCAATTTCGAAATGTCTCGGAAATTCCGGAAGTTTTGGTTCGCATGTAGAAGTTTACTAGCAAATTTTTGTACTATATTTCGAGAGTTCTGCAAGTTTTGGTCGAGCGGTAATCGTCTAATGTCTGTGATTGTCGTTGATTTTCGAAAGTTTTTAAAATATGCTTCAAACTCCAATGTCTTTCAATTAGACGTAAGCAAGCCTTAGGCCTAGGGTTGATTCTATCAGACCATCATTTTCTCTTGATCAGACGCGATAAAAACCGTTTAGTGGAGTTGTTCCAGACTTGTCACATTCGACTTGGTTGTGTTGTCTTGAAGCTTAGTGCGTATTCGGTTGAGCCGGTAAATATTACGTGTTCTTAGCAAACGCATTTTTCACAAGCGTCCTCGCCCTCTAACATTTAGGTACCTCCCTCCCCCTCCCCGCCCCCGCCCCCCGCCCGCCCCCGCCCCCGCCCCCGCGGGTGTCCTGAAAAGCCTTTGCATTTTGGTCTTGAATAAGTAACATACCGTGGAAGGGCCGTTAGCCTCCAATATAGTTAGCCTAATTCTCAGACGGTCCAAGTCGTTCTTTTTTCACGCGCTCTCTTCCGCGAACGACGGGACCGTCTGATAATCAGGCTACAATATAGTAAGCAAACATCCTTATTTCCGATATCCTATCCTAAATTAAAATTTGTCGGTTTTCAGTTCCAGCAAATATCTTTCACGACAATTTGCCTATCACTCTTGCTACACTCTCACATCCGCCATTTGGACTGTGAAGCTTATGGTTATCCTAAGCCGTCAGTCATGTGTACAGCAGTGGTCGGGAGCTGAGCGACCGCACGAAGTACCTACAGCTCATTAACGGTTCCCTGGAGATCATGAATTCCGAGAGAAGGACGCTGGAAGTACGAGTGCACGGCAAGCAATGAGCTAGGAAGGAAAACTGTGAAAAGGAAGCTTCAAATAAGAAGTGAGTGATTTAAACCTCAAGTAAATCCAATTATAGCGCTGCGAAATCGGAAAAAGCAGTTATCAAGGGGCAATGGCAAATGGCAATGACTTGACTTTATTTTGTTTCCCCAAACTCTCAGTTACTCTGAAACAAGTAAAATCTCTTATTTACAGCAAATACAGGTATCCTCAACCTAGGATATCAATGGCCGCGAAAACAACAACAAATTTTGACGTTTCGACTTTGGCCGTAAATATCATCCTTAATTTCTCTAACTGGTAGTAAACATAG
>JAHPZR010010641.1:32500-35242 GCA_019787425.1 Platygyra sinensis | reverse complement strand
AGCAAACTAGTGTAACCCACAGAGAGCTCCAAAGTTCAGGTCCATACAATGTATGGGCATAAAATTTTTTCCCTTAAGTGTTCATTATTTTTTCACTAGCCTAGAAGTGATATTAATGGATTATTCAGGATACAGTCAAGGACTGTCTGCATTTATTCATCTGCAAATCATGCAGGCCCATTGTATTTACATGCCTGGGAGCGAGCTCTCCGAAATCCAGAGTGCTGACAGGCTATGTGCTCAATCATATAATAGATGTATTAAAGAAAAATAAATAATATGTCCTCACAGAAATTCAACAAGCATATGAGTGGTGCATGTACAATGCAGGGTTATCCTAACAGAGCCTACACAAAAAAAAATGGGGAAAAAACATGCAAGTATGCTACCTGGCTGCCACTTGATTTAATGATTGTAGTCACCAACAGCTGCATAGCATTCATGCCCCTTGATCTTTCCCTCAAAAGAACTGAACCAGCCAAAGCAACACTTGGAAGCCAGGTCACAGTTTTCACATCTTTTCTTCTCCCTGACAAGGCGGAAGACATAAGAATGGAATAGAACAGAGGAGCTCTTTCCATCCACTCTTCACAAAGGGCCTCTGGGTGGAATTTTAACATGTCGTCACTGCTACACCTTCTTGACATGGAGGCTGTTTTAGAGGAACAGAGCTCTGAACATTCTGCTGCAATTGCACGAAGGAGGTACTTCACAAGTTCCATCCTAAGGATCTTATGCTGCCACATTTTATGGGCCATCTGCTGATAAGTGCCACGTAACATTGCTTTGCCTATGGGTGCCATGTCCTCTGACAACTTTCTTCTTCTTGTTTCACTTGGCCATACAACTTCAATCTTATAAAAGGGTGAAGACCATTGTAAGTTTAAATCTTATTTCAAGAAACTTAGTGTCTTCACAATTTACATATTAAAGCTGAACAACTGTATCACAGATATTTAGTTGTCAAACTAAGAAGTTAATGAGCTAATGAATTGAACTTAGTATTAAACTAATATAGTTGATGAATCGCAATATATCACTACTGTAACTCGCAATTTTCTCGTGTTTTATTGAAAGATTGAACACAACTCAAATTAATCAGAATTAATATGATCTTAATGCTTCATTTTCAATTTCTAATTCCAGTTAAATTAAGAAACCGGTTAGAGCATGAAAAGAGACACAACATAAACAAGTTTTTCATCTTGCAAATAACATTTAGTATGAGGAATAATAAGAAAATAAGCAAAAAACGAACAGCCTACCGTGACACCAGGTTCAGAGTCCTTTTTGTGTTGAGGTGTTGGCTGAGGTTGCAAAATCGCACGTGGAGCAAAAGAAGTAGAAGTGGTAGGTTCAGCAATCGAAGTTTGCGCCGATTTCGTAGGTGTGCTAGTAGACAAAGGCACAAAGTCCGTGTGTTTCGTAACTTTTCCATTATTTCGCACAATCTCTTCAGATACAGCGGCGAAATTTTCCTCTAAGGACTTTTTCTTCTTTAGCTTGCGCAGACAGGGAAAACACAAACGAGTGTTATCGTCGATTGCAAGCTTTAGCGGCAGCTTCCTTAATTCAACTTCAATTGGAAAAGAAGAACGACCCCGCACATTTATTCTGGATGCTTTATCGTCAAGCTTGACGGCACACAAAACACAGAACACCTCATACATATGCATCTTTCCGACCACGAGTCCATGACTCGTAGCCGCCATCTTGTTTGGAAATTGTAATTCATGCAAAAATGCATAAATTAGTACGTGACGTCACCGGACGACATTATAACGCTCGGAATTCAGACGTCTCTCGCCCGCGCCCCACTCGGGGTAAAGGGAAGAGACGGCTGAAATTCAGACTAGTACAGTGAAATCTTAATCTGTTTGAGGTCTGCGGAGGGAACGGAGTTGTCAGCCTAGTCCCTCACGGCCGAAGTAGCCGTAGCAGCAGCCCGCCGTAGTGTATCTTAAAGTCCCTAATATCAGCCACAGAACACCTCACCATTTATGTCTGTTACGAATTATTGCGTGATTAGTACTTGGAAGATTCGCAAATATGCTAATTTAGTCTCGAATCTTCTAGCATATTTAATTACTCTGGCATCATAGTGTATTTTTAGTTGTTTACGTCTGCTGCTGTAAATAGTTTTATATTGTAATGTTACTTTATTTAGAATAGCCGGAAAGTTCTAGAACGTTTTGCTGTAAAGTATTAAAGTAAATCGGTTTATATGGTATGTTAATGAATCAGTATCAGTGAATAAAATGAATTAGCCACCGTAAAGAGAATCGAAAGCTGACGTTTCGAGCGCTAGCCCTTCGTCGGAGCGAATCGAGGAATTGTGGGTTGTGTGTGGTTTATATAGAGAAGTACGGAGCTACGCTATTGGTTGGTGCCTGGCAACGTGAAAAAACAACAGAATAAATTAGTTGAATGAAAAGCGTTCGTTGATACCGTGAGGATTAAGAGTGCCGATTTGAAAAATAAACTTTTGTTCTAGAGTTTTGCGGCTTTCTGTGCCTCCTTGATGTAGGGAGAGGCCACAGACCGCCATATGTTGCTTCGAATGATTCGGCAGATTAAAGAGTCTAGCGACCGGTTTAGATGCGTTTTGTCGTCTTTCGCAACGTCGCGAAGATGTTCTCGGAATCGGTCGCCTAGTCGTCTACCTGTTTCGCCGATATATAACTTTTTGCAGAGAGTGCAAGTTATACAGTAGATGACATTGGCTGAGGTACAGATAAAATG